>VYZS01072887.1:16125-33129 GCA_013400695.1 Neodrepanis coruscans
GAGTCCTCATCCAGATTTTGGTGGATAATTTTTGTATACTGTGTTAAACTAACATAGACAGTAATGTTGAAAAGATAAATTCTATAAACTTGAGGGAAGAATTAAAAAAAAAAATGTTTATCGAGGCAAACAAAATCTTAGTATTGGGTTTATAAATTTAAAGATCCTGATCCAGTGGACTTTTAACAGTGTTTAAATGACATTCTTGAAAAGATAGGAAGAAAGTTAATAAAAAGAGTCAGACATACTCAGTTACCATTTCATTGTCATCTCCCTTTGTAGAATACAGGGGGGAAATTACGCACCTTAATTAGGATCAAGTCCAAAAACCAGTGGAGTCAATAAAATCAGTGCTCATTTGATGGTATCTAAGACTGACGTTGAAAGCTACCTGTCTCTTGAGAGAGAGAGACTTGTTGCTTTCCTTATGTCAAGACTGCAAGTCTTTCAATTATTTAACCATGATTGTGTGTCTGCTCCAAAATTTCAAACCAGAAAATCCTGTTTTCCAATGGATAGTCTGTATAGTTGCTGCCGCTGTTGGTCAAACTTAGCAGATAGATTTTAGCAGTTATTTCACATAACACTTCATGTCCAAAATATGAAAGAACATGTTTTGTTCTTTCTTTGCTAGAAAGAAAGTGTGAACCAAACAAGTGACTCAGTTCATGCTGAGATAGAATGAACTCTGAAGAAGTATTTTTCTGGTATGGGTAATATTTCTACTGAAATTGTGAATTTTTGTATATGTTACTTAACACATATATTTTTAAGCTGTATGAGAAAAGCTCTTAATTAATACACAATTTTCCACCCATTTGAAGTCAAAGCAGAGCTGAAGAACTGCTTCAGGTTCAGCAGGGAAGCATTGGCTGGTCTTTCCCAGAACTATGTAAAGCTTTTAGGTCCTTCTATAAAATGTAACTTATTATTTTAAAAGTAGAATATCTTTAATCCATTAATGAGCTCTGAAGTGAGGAGTAAATATAATAATAGTAATTTTATATAACCTATTGAAGCATCCTGTCCTCTTGGTTTCCGGTGTGATTTCCACAAAACCTAGTACAAAGCAAAAAATCATTGTGATCAAAAAACTTACATTTTACAGTTCTAAGGACAACAGAAGGTCAACCAAACAATGGAGAGAAAAAAAAACACAAACAACCAAACTTCAATGCCATAGCATGATATCGTGCAATAAAAGTGCTGCATTTTTAAAAATAACTTTCATTGAATATTTTCTCATTTAATTAACATGCTGCACAGACTTTCTTTCTCCACAAGCTGAATCTACATGTTTAAGCAACTGTTATTACCTCCCATCTCTTCTATAAAAACAATTGAACATATGTGCACTATTCTAAAATATCTGCTAGCAGAATGTTAAAGACATTTGGATCAATTTGAAACTTCCAGGAGAAGAAAAATAATTACTTCTATTTAAACAATAAACACATGTACAAAAGTAACAGGAAAGTTTCACAAGTGTCTGGTTACAGATGGGTTAGATCACAAATATCTTCTGCCATTTCCTATCCAAAAGGAATAAAAGGCTGTGTACTTTCTTCAATTCTCTATATTTGTTGTACACAAAATTAATTAGAGAGACAAAAGTGTTGGCCACTTAGAGACAAAGAACCTGGGGAAGAAGCAAGTAGATCTATGAACCATGAAATTTTTCATAGTCATTGAAGCATAGTATCCTTTTGAGTTCCACATTGCCCATCAACCCCACCTTGTTGGTGAGAACTAGACCCAGCACAACACCTCTCCTAGCTGGCTTCTCCATCCCATGAAGAAGGAAGTTTTCACCACCATATTCCAGGAACCTCCTGGATTGCTTATGCTCTGCTGTGATGTCCCTCCCAACAGCTGAAGTCCCCCATGAGGACTGGGGTTTATGAATATGAGGTTGCTCTTATCTGTCTGTAGAAGGTCTCATCATCTCAGTCCTCTTGGTCTGGTAGCCTGTAGCAGACTGCCACTGTAGTGTCACCTGCCCTTGCCCTCCCTTTAATCTTGACCCAGAAGCCCTTGATCAAGTCATCCATCTCTGAGCAGAACACCATTCGCTTCAGCTGGTCATTGACATCAACGGCAACATCACCTTCTCTCATTCCCTGCTGGTCCTTCCTAGACAGCCTGTATTCTTTCATTGGAACACTCACTGGAGTGTTGTCATAGGAGCCATCCTACCAGGTCTCCATTATGCCAAGGTCGTAGCCCTGCAGGTGTTCATATACCTCTAACTTGTCTTCTTTATTCTCCATGCTGCATGTATTTGCATAAAGACATTTTATCTGGGCTCCTCATTAAGCCAATTTAATGGCTGGGGGGCTGCAATTCCTTTGTGCTGCTCTTCAGATGTTCTTCTGCTGACCTGGGATCTAACTCCAGACTCCAGAGGTCTCTCATTGGTCTTGGCATCCAAATAGTAGGAGTAGCATTGACTACTAGAAGTAGATAGGAAAGAGGTTTAGTTTAAAACTCTCTTCACCATCTTGCCAAGCCCATGACTGAAGATGCTATTCCTCTTCTCTGACAGACAGACCCCCATCTGTCCCCAGTAGAGAAGGTTTCACAAAGTGAGGCCTATGGTCTAAGTAGCTGAAACTTTTTCTCTGGCACTAGTCCTGTAACTATTTGTTGACTCATCAGATTCAAGTGGCCCTTTAAAACCTCTTCTCTTTTACAAGGAGCACTGATGAAAATCTACCTGTGCTGCAGAGTCCCTTATATTCTCAGGGATGCATTCCAGATTTTTACTTTTGACATTCAAACCAACCATACTGACATTCCAATGAATTTTTGATAGGAATAACACTGAGATTCCTACAGAGTGAGAAGGAAATGGAATGACAGAAACGGTTCTATGAAATGCTCTCATCCTTGTCTGGTGAGCCTGTCAAAGGTATGAGAATCAGCATGTACTACATTTAAATTGGCAGAGCTATGAAGAGGCATATTAGCTGATTGGATATGACCTTATCAAGCAATGTATCAAATGTCATGTCTGTTAAAACCTTGTCAACAAGTTTTAAACTTCATTCAGTAATACAATAATGAGCAAAACACAAGCACTCTTATGCAGTTAAGAGCTTGCAAATTGAGAAGAAGCCTTAGTCTTTAATTTCCTGTGTACTGACTCTGGTTTATAGGTTGTCTCAAACATTCAATGACAAATAAATATTAAGATTAATATAAGTAACCATTATAACTGACAGAAGGTGATATTTAAAACAGTAGCTTTCTTCCCATTGAATGTATTAACGTCTACTTCTTCAGAATATATTTCTCTATATCTTAATTAAAATTTTATAATAAAGAAAAATTAGTAACAAAAGCCAGACATCTGGCAATCCAGTATTTCTAAAAGGAAGCAAAATGAAATTAAAAATAAAGGTACAAGAGACAGCTGATTTCAATACTGTGTAAGTATTTGTATTTCTTTCCTTTAACTCTTTGCTCAGAGATAAATCTCACAGAAAATAATTGCCTATATAATAACAATATCTGTGTATGGAAACAATCCTTTTAGAACTCAAATCTTAATTTATTTAATGTCTACACTTAAATTTTAAATATCTAAATTATATTATAAAAGTATACAATAAATCCTTTTATAAAAACTATAATTTTATAAATGAAGTAGATCAAGTGTATTTAGCCTACTTACATGCTTGAATATTCCAGACAGAAATATTTGTTAATTTCTTTCAATAATTTTTACTTTTTCCCTCCCAAGAAGATTTAAGTAAATTTAGGAGAAATGTTTTACTTTTCCTACAGTTCAGAGGCTGGTGATAACCTTTGGTGGGTTTGTTGAAAGAGGCTGACTTTTTGCACTGGTTACAGTTCTTTGTAGGTAAGATTTGTTATAAGATACTATAGATACTCTAGTATACTATAAATTTTCTTTTTTTTTAAATACCAAAAGGGTATAAGAAAGAATGAGAGCTATATGGCGGAACATGCACTTATGTGTTTTATTGTCTAAAACTTCTGTGGCTTAAACTCTATAAATTAAGTAATTCAAAATAAGCGCTGAAAAGAAGTGATTGATACTCTTATGATTTTCAAATGGACAAGGCTATGTTACTGGTTCAATAATTTTTTTGTTTTGCTATTCTTATGCTTGTTTGTCTTTTACCCTTTGTTACAATGTATTAAAAAGTCTCTATATCTCTGACAAGACCTCTCTATATGATGGAAGTTCCATTATGAAATATATGAAACGGTAATTCTTATATTTTAAAGAATATATTTGGATAAGTGTTCCAGGAACATGTAGAATTAATATAGGTGTCACTTTGTATCACCTTATTAATTATTCAACTGTAATCTCCATTTTAATTCCATTAGATTTTGGTCTTTTTTTTGAATAAAGACCAGATTAGCATGAAGGTTGATAGGAAAGAATTGTAACTTCTACAAACCTCACTTCTTGCCTTGAACTAGACATTCAGGCAAAGTGTCTTCACAGTTAACACTGACAAAAAACTGTAGTTCACTGCAGAAAACACTGAAAAAAACAGTGCAAAAGAGTGAAAAAAGGAGTTTAAGGGTCTCCTAATTCTTCTTTTCCTCTTCAGTAACTGATGGATAAAAATGGCACCATGTGAAAAAAGGCTTGGACTTTTAAAAGAGAGAATAAAATTACATCGGAATTATTAAAATTCTCAGCATTTGTTCCCTGGAACCTGCCTAAGGGAGGTTTTACCTTTTTTCCTTACCCATCTAAGATATTCTGACACTACCTCACTGAATGCTCAATTAATTCAATAGGCTTAATTAGAAAATAAATAGACTGATTGGAATTCTAACAAAAAAAAGACCAGACTGTGTTAAAATCATATCCTTCAAAAACCAAAAGTCATTGCTGATAAAACACTCGGTTTCTTTTTTTTTCTTTTTTTTTTTTTTTTTTTTTTTTTTTTTTTTTTTTTTTTTTTTTTTTTTGGCCAGTGATTCAGTACTAAAAAGGACACAATAAAACTGCAAATCCAACCAAAACCACACTTTATGCAGATTATATATTTTTAAATTATAAACACATCTCATATGGTAGCTGCAAACTGATCAATTTTTAACTCTCCTTTTTTGATTTTAAAAACTCAACTAGGCAGTAAGAAAATCGGTCTTTAAATTATGAGATTACTAAATCCAATCAAAATCCAAAGTAGATTGAAAGTTGCCTGAAATGTTATTGAACATAAATTGCATGTATCTTTGCCTTTAAAGTCCTCCTACTGAAGGTACATAAATGAGGGGCTGTACTCAGTACTAGAAATGGCACAATAAAGAATATCCAAAAAATTTCAATTGAATACCCTGCACTGAGACAAATAGAAGTGAAATAATCCCAAAAACACAAGTCTTGAAAAGCACAATTAATTGAATGTAAAATGCTGACTCATTCTTCTGAGCTCTTAGTTGTGGTCAGGAATAAGTGAAATTTGAACTTGAGGAATGATTTCTCTGAAGTGAAATTATATACTGTGGAGCAGGAAGAGGATTCAAGGTGAACTATTTATCAATAACATACTGTCTACCACATTGAATAGGCAGTTTATTGTGCCACAGAAAGCTCAAATCACATATGAAACTCATTTATTTGGACCTTCAGCATGACAAACATTTAGTTTCTAGTGAATTCTAACAAAAAATGTTGTATTTATCCTAAAACTTAACTACATTTTTGACAATGTCTATCTTTTTGTTTGTACTTTTCATATCTTGTATCTGCCTCTGCTAATCACATAGAGCGAGGGATTAGTTTCCATGGCTTGCATGTTATCTTGAAGTGTCAGGAATTGCTCAAAGCAGAATAGCAAAGGTATGCAGTTAACACTCAAGTCCGTTGAGATAGAAGTGATATCCATTAAACTTCAGTAATCATATAGCTAGCAATCCAGAGTTGTGTAATGGAATAGAAATTCTTCCAAGCACATGTATCTATCTCAACATAAACAAGAGACAAAACAAAATAAGTAATATTCCTCCTATGTGTTTTCATAATAAAGAAACAAAGGGACCATTCCTCTGACATCAGGTTCTATGAATATCCAAAAGGACTACATCTATTTTATAGCTGGCTAGACCACAAAACAGTCATAGATTTTATAAAGATCAATTGAGATCAACAACAGGCAGCTCAGAATATAGTATGTAAAGTTCACTGTGATTTTTTGCCAATTTATCTACTGATTATGAAACACTGCCTTATGTCTAGTGCTGCTTTGAAAGTTAAATATGAAAGTGATGTGTTGGCAGAGAGAGAAAACAAATGGCAGATATACTAAAGGAATGAATCTTGAAGGAAGTAAATGGATTAAAAAAAGGGAATCATGTTTAGATGCCAAACAGGTGCTGAAGTGCTGAGCCTATGCATTTTACATAGTCACTAGAGACACGTAGCAGTTAGGAGTCTGAGCTAGAAACATTACTTGATCTGGGTACAATTACTTAACTTGGATACAAAGCCAGTTTTCCTGATTGACCCTCTCCTCTGAATCATGAACACAATGTCATGACAATACATTTTTTCATACTAATCTGATATGAGGAGGGTTTTTTGCAAAGGGCTTTTATTTCATGATGTAATGGTTTGGCTTAAAAAAAACACAGGGGAAGACAAAGAAAAGAAAAACCTCTTTTCCTGGGCCCATATCCGGTTGGGAGGAGTAGCCAGGTTACCAAGGTTACCTCTGCCTGGGTTTTTCCCATCAGCCCCGGGGATCCCCAAGGAATGCTGCGAAGGGGCTGGGATTATAAAATCTGCGGGACAGAGCACTCACTCTCTCTTTCCTCCAGACCCTGGAGCTGAAGGCAGAGTGTCTCTACTCGGCACGACCTTGAGGATTTTTTCCCCCCTGGACTTTGCTGCCTGCTGTCTTTTCCTCCACAGAGTTCCCTGAGGTCACCACTGCTTTTCATCTTCCCCAGCCTTCCCCATCCCTTTTGGGAGGACTTCTTCACAGACACACTGCCTCTGGAAGGACTGCCGCCTTCTTTTGCACAGTTACATTTTATTTTATTTTTGGGGTTGTGGGTGCCGGCCTCTGGGCCTCTCCTGTGTTTTTGGGAGGGGTGTCCCCTTCCTCTGGGTTGCTAGTTTGTTTTTTTTTCCCCTTTTCCCCACGGCGAGGGTGGGGGGTGCGGCCGCTTTGCCCAGGGGGTACGGTGTAACCTCTAGTCTTTCCCCTCTTCCCTTCTCGAGTTACACGTGGCCGGTGCAGAGGGGTAGGGGCTGTCTTGTCCGGGGTAGGGTGTAACCTATATTCCCTTCCCCCTTCCCTTCTCAGGTTACCCTGTGTGTGTGGGGTGTGTGTGTGTGTGTCTCTCAGAGGGAGTCTCGGCTGGCATCCACAGCGCCCTCCGGTGGCCATAATTGGGCAATTACACCCATTTATTCCCCCATATATCTACCTTTTAATAAATTGCTGCCTTCCCTATCCGTCTCTTGTCCATTGATAAACCTAATATTGTCCGAAACCAGGACACATGTGCAGTTATGGAAAAAGCAAGTATAATTCATTTTGGAGACTTTGAAAATCAAAGTTCTTGCTTCACAGAGTACGGCAGTCAGGCTGTACTTTAATATGAAACATTGTCTTTTATGTCTTGATGTCTTTTTTTTTGCAGTCTTCATTAAGGTTAACTATGAGTTGTAAGGGTGCCATAACATATGAATTTGTAAAAACATGCTTTCATATGAATTTGTGAAATGTTAGCTGACTACTTTGTCGGTTAAGGAAGAATACTTTCAGTCTTGGGGGAAAAAAAAAAAGATATTTCTGTATAAATCTAAAGAATTTAGAGTATGCATATCAATAAATATGTTTTTTATGGAAATTGACATAATGGTAATAATGGGACTCAAGCAGATGGAGAAAACGATACTTGGCTTGTATGTGATATCCTACTGAAGGACCTAAATAAAACACCATGTTATGTTCAAATTAAAGTAATGAAGTCTGCTTAAAATTAGTATAGAGGACCACTTTCTCCTGGGCCTACATCAATCATATTCAAGGACACTCTCAGTAAGAATCACTTTATCCATTATTAATAAGCCAAAGGACTTGCCTGCAGATTTTTCATAAAACTTTGCTGTATGAAACAGCATTACAAGAAGCAACAGGGCTCCTGCACAAACTTCAGCTGAACTGTTTTGTTTCTGTAATACAGTGTGTTATCAATGATGTAAATCAATTCCTGAGAGTGTATGAAACTCTGTGTTTTATGTAGTACCTGGCTGAATGCTTATAGAAGAAATTTGTAGTGATGCTGGATTAGAATGTATTTTTATTACTTGAGAAAAGAAAATTACTTGGAAAGAAAAAACCTTTGATGAGTACCTTCTGCAAATTAATTTAAAACAAAAAAACAAACCAAATAAACCCCTCACATGATAAACTGACCCTAACCTGCAGCTGAGCCTACCCAGCTGCTAGGTCACTTCCTCCTCAGTTGGATAAGAGAGTCAGAAGAGCAAAAGCTGCAAACTCATAGGTTCATATGAAGGCAGTTTAATAGGAAAAGTGAAAGCTGCACTCACAAGGAAAGCAAAGAACTGACTCACTGCTTCCCATTAACAGGCAGATATTTCATCCTTTCCAGCAGGGCTCCATCATGTGTAGTTATTACCATGAACACCCCTCCTTTCTCCTCCTTTCAATGCTACTGTGACATTCTTTTGGTGGACTCTTCTACAGAAAAGATCACGAAGAGCATTCTTTAAATAATTTCTGAAATATTCAATTTCTCCCTTCTGGTAGTTTCTTGAAGGTTGCTTATCCACCAATTGAAAAATTGCCATATGCACTGAAAATGCCTATTATAAAACTAAAAAAAATGTATGTGAAACTGGACAACAGACCTAAACTAAAAGAAACTTGTGGGTTTTTTAAGACTAATAGTATGTTGCAAATTAAAACAATATCTTTCCACCTATGATGAAGTGGGGAGTGAGGAAGAGTATGATTTACTACGTAGCTCAGAAAGTGACTCTGCCAAAATCCTTGCAGACAGAGAACAGAATGAACTTGTGTTGTTATAAATTGTTTAACAACATAGGTAGAATCAGCAGAGAATGAGTGAAAGCTCGTTAATTCTAGAGTCAGATCCTTCACTTTGTGTTGGTGATGTTCCAGACAACAGGAACAGTTAAAACTGGCTTTCTTTTCATTTTTTCAATGATCAGTTCTAAGATTTGCTGTAAATCCCATCTACTATGTACAGCATTACAGAACAGAGACATAAATTACCATACTCTCTTGTCTTAAAGCTGTAAGATTTACATACATACACAGAAATATCTTTTAAGTGTACTTCCTAAACCCTTTTCTGAAGAAGGAAATTCCTTCATGGATCAGACTTGAAGTACTACAACAGAGGCTTTATTATTGAAGTTTGGTTCATTAGAGTTCATAAATCATCACTAGCTGCAATAGTGCTGACTAGTGCAATAGTGTAGCAGAGCTCTGCTAGTCTAACTGAAGTATCTGACCTATATCTATTCCAGAGCCCACTGTTCAAGAGATTTCCCAATCAAATAAAACTGCTTTAAGATGTGCTGTTTATTTTAGTCCAAAGAAATTAATGGGATCACTTGGAGCTGAAATATCTGAAAAGCGATGAAACTATATCTTTCAAGCCCTTATCTCAAATGATAGGTTTATGATTTCTCTATCCTGCAGAGGCAGCAAAGGTGGCCTGCCTGAATGAACACATGAACTCCTGATCCAACTTTCCAATGACTGATTGTGGGCACAGACAAAGCAGTAATCAGCAGAAAGCCAATCTCCTAACAATTCCTTTGTAGCTTCAGAGTGTTGTGCAAATATTTAAGAAAAAAATGAGAAGGTCATAATAAGGATAATAAATATGCTTTCATTCCACTTCACAGTTGATAAATTATTAATAGCTTATTTTTTCCAGATGATGTGCACTTGCAAGGAACTTTCACTACTTTTCAAGACTCTGTAGACTAAGCCCTGGCAGAGGCCTTCAGTTGCCATCCTCTGGTACCTGAGAACAATAACTCAGCAGGATAACTGTCATGACAGAGGACTAGAGGACACTATAAAATATGTCATTAATTAATGAGTCCATGTGTGGTGCACTAAAAACACTCTGTGCAGTGACTGGAGGAAAATTTTTTTTCATTTTTTTTTTTTTATGGAGCCTTTTACTTAATAAATTTACAAGGGAATTAAATATTCAGGCCAACCAGACTCCTACATGGCCCCTAAAGACTATTATCTATGTCAAACATATAACTTGTAAGGTCAGAGCAAATGTTTTACTAATGCGAATGGAATATTCCTCTAATCTCTCCAAATAATAACTGCCTATTTGAAACAAAGAATGTTTTTATTAATCAGCAAAATGTTAATCACAGTAGAAGATGCTCACAAAACAGGAAATATGTTGTTTCTATTTAACATTCTTTGGATTTAGAAGTCTTTATATTATCAAAAATCACTGCTGATGATGAATGCAATGATAAGACAGGAGTATCAAGATCAAATCTGATGCTTCTGGAAATTACTTGCCAAAGATCAGACAGAAACTTTCTCTTAATGTGCAGCACTATGAATTCTATGACTAATAATCATATTTCTCTTAGAAACTTATGCTGACAACAGTTACTAACAAATCAATGTAAAATAATTTGAAGAATCGTTGTATAAGGGATCTTATACCATTTCAACACAAATTAAAGTTGAAAGATTTTTTTATTCAGTATCACTAAAACACTTAGGTTTAGTGTTTTGTTCATTGGACTTCTGTCGTAGGGTAAGAAAGTGAAAGCAAAAACGGTCTTTATTCCTACCATGCGGAGGGGGGCTGACGGCGCGCCCAGAGCCGGCAGTGGAGGGCTGCGGGTAGCGCCAGCGCCTGCTTGGTTTTTTGGTGGCCCCTTTTCCCCCCGGCAGTGTGGTGTGGATGGCGGTGCGGGTGGAGCGGCGGGCACGGGTGGCGCTGGCTGCTTGGCCCGCGCGCCTGCCACCCAGGCAGGCACGGGCAGCGCCGGTCGAGCGACGGCGGCGGTGCTTAGTGCGTGCGTCCCACGGAGCGACATCAGCCATGGGTCGGTGTGGCGAGTGCAGCAGCACGCGTGCCACTGGNCACTGAAATCCCTTCCCAGGGGCCTAGAGGGAGGCGGGAGGGGGCTCGCGGTTTCTAACTGTCTTGAGTGTTTTTCTTCAGAAAAAGCCGAGCGGAAGCTCGCACTGCTGGGGGGTCCTCAGATCGGTCGCAGGCCTTCTCTAATTATTCCGGCGTCTCTTCGGGAGCCCCAGAGAGAGAGACCAGCACTATTTCCAGAGCGTTCTCATCCCAACACGGGCCCTGGGAAGCTTAATTTGTCTGTTTTGTTGCACTTTATTTGTCGGGTTTCCTGTGTGTGTGAAATAAACTGTGATATTTGTGTGTTTTCTTCATTTTGGGGTGTGTCTGTGGCTTCTCTCGGACATCTCTTGTCAAAAATCACTAAATTTGTGGTAAAACCACAACAACTTTTTTTCTTGTTTGCAAATGTATACTTTATTGGTATAATTTCCTAAGATAAACAACACAATTTTTATATTTTTATGAAAGAAATCCTGTGATAATCTTCTATGTGGTAATCTTTCTTCCTGTGATAATCTTCCTTTTCTTCCTGGAGAAAAGGAGACTAAGGGGGGACTTTACTGTTCTCTAAAACTACTTGAACAGAGGTTGTAGTGTAGTCTGTTCTCCCAGGTAACAAGTGAAAGCATGAGAGAAAATACACTGAAGTTGCACCAATGAAGGTTTAGCTAGGATATTGGAATAGGCTGCCCAGAGAAGTGGTGGAATCACCATCCCTGGAAGTGTTCAAAAGGTGTGTGGGTGTGGCACTTGAAGATATGGTTTAGTGATGAACACAGTGGTGCTGAGTAACAGTTGGGCTCAATGACCTTAGAAGTCTTTTTCAGCCTTAGTGATTCTATGATTTTGTGTGCAATATTTCAAATTTTATTTGGCCTTCAAAAGAAATTGATTTCACATTCAAAATCAAACTATGATGTCAGATTATGAGGAGAAAGAGAGCTGGGTGCCTACAATATGCTAAGTATAGTCAAGTCTCCTAATTTATCTTCTTGAACAGCCCACCTTTTAAATAAGGCAATAGACCAGATAGAGCCATAAAGAATATTGACAGATAGCAGCTTTTGGGAAAGAGACGAACTGCTTACAATTTATTCTCTGCAACCTCTCGAGAATATAACTAACCAAATCAAGTTTAGTAACACAATAAGCGTGAAAAAAATACCATGATTCATGATAGATGAGATAAACATGATTTCCAGCCTCCACAGAGAATATCCTTCAAGAAAACAAGCATTTGCCAATGCAATCAGTGAAGACAGCATGTAGTGTCTAACCTTAGGCAGCTAAGGTCACAAAAATATGACATTATGATGTATAATTTTGAGATGATAATGCCATTACAGGCGGTGCAGCCTTAATCAAAAAGAATTATATGTATCACAAAGGCAGACTTCTTTTAGATGTGTTTAACTTCTGTAACCAGTGCTCCATCACTTCTGCCTTGCCCTATCACTTCCGCCTGCAAAGATAAGACAATCTCAGGTTCTGTAAGTGATTTTATTGATGCACTTTATTGATTTCTGGGAATCTGAATGTAAAGATATTAGAAAGAAAAATGCGGTAAAGAGATAGAAATGTAATTATTTCTCATCAAACTGTTTTCAGCTTTAAATTGCAGCAAGAAATTCAAAAAGTATTTGACCAATACTCTCAAGCACATGGTGTGATTCTTCAGGTGTCTTGGACAGGGTCAGGAGCTGGATCCTGATGGGTCCCTTCCAACTCAGCATATTCCATGATTCTAATATATATGGAAATTGTTAAACACTAAGTATTTCTCACATACATAATTAATGAATTATATTCTTTCTTAATCTTGACAAACACTATTGGTTAATCATATTATCTGAAAAGGGTCAAAGTTAAAAACCATATATGTTTATTTTATTTTAAAATTTCTTTTCTGAAATTCTGTTGCTCCTCTTGCAATATCATTCTATTTCTTCAGAAAAAAAACAGCCTATGTTTCGAAGAAGTTTATGCTAATCAAAACCTACGTCTCCATTAAAAGTATAATATTGAAGTGTGAGGATTTAGTTCTGTTAAACTGCTGTAAAAAGATTAAAAAAAAATATATATTAAGCCTTAACTTTTTTGGCAAATGGATAACTCTTTACAAAGAAGACTTCAAATCAGTAGAAAGACTGACATTCACTGTCACCGAAACTTCTCCTAATTAAAGCCATGATAATTATTTTTTGTCAAAATAGATTTGTTTAAGTGAAGTGAAGCTATCAGTTTTCAACTAATAGCTAAATGTGGACTTACATTACTAGTAGAGAAAATGTCAAAACCATGAAAAACCACTCAAAAAAATTAAAACTTTTATTTTCTCTAATACAAACAAATGCAGATATGAATAATAAAATAAATATGATTATAATTACATTCTATGACTATGACTAGAACAAGAAAACAATATAAAATCTTAAGCAGATGCCAAAACACTTATGGGGCTAAAAGCTAACAATTGAAATGGTAAACACTAATGTAAGGTTCACCTGTATTTCTGTAGACCTTCTAGACTATGGAGCATAACAACTCTTGGCCAAAAAACAGTCACTACACCAAAATATAGTCCCTTCTTATCCATCCAAACTGGAAGTTACACTATCTCAGGTTAAAAAAAAAACCTGATTGGTATAGTATTAATCAAAATAGGTATAGAAAAGAACACATAAATATTTTAATTATTGAAGAAATGTCTTGTAACTGTAGAATGCAGAACTTGGATGATTATTCTTTCCTTTTCCTGTGACACCTTATAATTGAAGCTTTGGGGTTTTATTACAAATTTAGTGTTCTTTATGGGTTACCAGGAGACATTTTGCAGTCTGTGTTATGTAATATAGATGTTCTGTGGATTTTTGAAAATAAATGTAAACTGCCTGGTTTCCAGCTACTGAAAGACTGAACTGTTCTTTTTCCCTTCTGCATTTATAAGTAGGTACGCATGCATGCAAGAGTTAGAAATCTCATATCCAATTATGCTAAGACTCTCTTCCATGGAAATATTTCAGCTCAATATCCTTCACTTGATGTAATTGCTTATCCAGTGATGAACACAAAATAAGTATTTTTAATGGTCAAAGATGTAAGTTAGGCTGTACTCTGATTAAAAATCCTAGTGCCATACACTTTCATTTTGTGTAAACCATATCAAGAACAAAAAGTGTTTGAAATAAATTTAGCTTCAGCATAAAAACCTAACTATATGACCTTTAGAAAGAATTTGTCATAGTTATTAAAATTTCAACACTTTTATTGCCTCAGTCTCCTACAAAATATAGAAGTATTATTAATTTTAAATTATCCTTCTTTAATGATAAAACTAATATTAGCTTCATATGAAAACCTTAAAAATACAAATTTCATGAAAATCAGAATAAGAAAAGATAATGTGAAAAAAATAATCCCAGAAAAAATTCCTATGAAAATTCACCTGAAACTAGGTTTTAGGATTAACAATTAAACTAAAAAAAAATCAATAATCAAGGCCAGTGTGGTGTTTTCTGTTATGTTAGCCATGTGTTGGAATTCTTGTTGAAACTAAACAAATAATAAATATCAGCAAATCGTTTCATTTTGCCTATGAAAGAACCAAAACAATCCAAGCTCATGTTTAGAGTTTTATTTCTTAGACAAACTAAACAATGTTTAATGTGACCATTAGGGGTAAAGAAACTGGAAAGAAAAAACCAGACAACAAGGAATTTGTGTGTCAACAAATATTTGGTGTGCCTGCCATAGAATAAATCCTGTACATGGAAAATTAATAGTCCAAAGGCAATGGTTCAGTATTAAAGGGAGGGAGAGATATATCTCGGATGTTGGAATAAGTGTTTGCTCAATAATTGTTTTGATCAGTTCTTCACTTTTTGCTACCAGCAGCAGAACTCATATGAGGTCTGATGACCTTAGACTGCAGGCTACAGGGAATACCAATGCACTTGCAGTAGTCGTGATGGTGGGTAAGCAGAGCAAAACTACAAATCCAAACAAAATACACTATTCCATCACAAACAAAGGAAACAAAATAGGAAATAAAAGTCCCATGCTTCGTAAAGTTCCACAGTTGACACATTGTAATTTTACTGTTTTACTGTCTGATGCTATCAGATGGAGAATATATGTAGATGGTGGAAGTTCAAGTGTCTTGGTTGTTAAATTTGTAAAGGCTCTGTAAATTTCTTTGAATATACTGCAAAGAGTGATTACACATAATTCAAAATCATAACTGGAGTGATAATAGAATCTCCTCATCTACAGGATGTACGTCATCTGTGTACAGGCTGCATGCATTTTCCAGTGTAGTGAATTATTTTAATTGCTTTTGACAAATTAAGATGCACTTTTTCATTGAGTCAGTTAGCTACAGCAGATTGGCTGAAAATGGCAGACAACAGGATAATGATAACTAAGAAATTAGGCATATAAGGAAGGTTCTTAAAAAAACCAACTTCTTCATAACTACTTCATGTCTCAGCAGCCTTTCTTGTCAACATTAGTTTTATTAATCAACACAGACACAGAGAAATATCCTTAATAAATTAAGAGTGTGGAAACTACCTGTTCCTGTAGAGATCTATTGGACTTTTAGAAGGTAAAGAAAGAATCAGATCTACAGTTTTCATTTCAAATGAGAGCAGATATACTCTATTTCAACAGTTAAGCATGGTTAGGAGTCATCTTTTTGAAATCTCAGCAGTCTGTTTGCTTACTGCTTCTTCCTTGTTCTACTTAAAATTTGCCTATAAATGCTAGCTGAAATCTAGAGGCATTCTGAAATTCTTGCATGTCAAAGCATTCTCTGTTCCTGTTATAAGCTGAAAAGAGGAGCTCTGGTGGCAGTGATCCATAAGATTTTTTTCAGACAAGGTGGAGTAAGGTCTCAAAAGGAGAGGAAAGGACATGGATCTTGTGCAAGCTGTTTAACATTACTAATCACAATGCAGAACAGAAAGAAACAGAATAGGACTATCTATTTGACCTTCCACTGTTCATTGTCTCCCTGTCTTTAGCGATACACGTTTAAGTAATTTTTTTTTATATATGCGATATATTGCTATGGTTTAACGTGTGCCAGCAGCCAAGCACCACACAGGCACTCACTCACTCCCCCAGCAAGAAGGATCAGGGGGAGAATTAGAAGGGTAAAAGCTAGAAAACTCATCACATGAGATAACCACAGTTTAATAGAGAAACAAAATAAAGGATTAATTCACTGCTTCCTGTGGTCAGGCAAGTGTCCAGCCACCTCCTGAAAAGCAGGGGCCCATCATGAACAATGGCTACTTGAGAAGATAAATACCATCACAAATGAGTTCGTGCTACTTAAGGCCTTTTATAAATTTCAGCAATTAAGTCTTGTACATAAATGTTTTACAAAGAAACAAATTTTCTAAAAATACTGTGGGATGTAGTGAACTGCGGTGCAGACATAATGGATGTTTTGATGCAGATTTGAATGGTTTGAAAAAAAATAAATCTATGGCTTGGAAATAATCCAGGTATCTTTATCGGATTTTAGAATCCTTATTGTATTCTAAAAAATCTGAGGGATAGCTTTTGTTAGCACTTTACTCAAAACCACCATATTGTTCCTTTGTATTGCTGTCTTACATTTTACATTTTACATCTTACATTTNTTAATAAATTATAAATTGTGATTTTTTATAAAAATATTGTAATTTTTAAAATTTTATAAATATAATATATTGTATAGCACAATTAACAACACAAATGAACAAAAAGAAAACAGGTGTTATGTAAAAGACAGACTCCTCAGTGAGAACGGACTTGCACAAGATCACTCAGATAGTCAGTTTGCTTTCACACCCAATCATAAACAGAGAAATCATA
>VYZS01072888.1:0-15210 GCA_013400695.1 Neodrepanis coruscans
GGTCAGAAGTTGTTTGGCTGATAGCTCTCCCTGAAAATATGAATATTGTTTTAGCTTAAGAAAAGTCTGTGCATGCACATATTACCCCCAAGGCAAGATTCCGTCCTATGCACTGCACTGATTTCTGTCCCCAGCACTGTTTCTAAACTTTGCTAAAACAGTTATTTTTACACAGTTTACAATTTCCCTGTTCAGACCCTTTTTTTTAACAGCAACTTTCCACATCCTTTCCATGTGATCAAGGTCACTATAAGAGTGGAGAACTCCACTGCTGCAGAAGGCACAGAGGTCTCTGATGAGGATCTTTTACTTTAAAATTCCCACTGCTGTTACCATAGGCGTTTGAGGAGCTGTGGTACTTCAGCCTAGAAATTGGCTGCAGATTATATTCATCTCTTGCATCTCTACCTGCCTTCAGAAGGCTTACACAGCATGGAAGCTTAGTGTCAGAGCTCTGAGTGCATCCCCTGGGGATTTGGCTCCCTGGGCTCAGGGCTGGCTTGGATAATCACACAAGTATCTGATGTTGAAGAAATCTTCAAGAAAGCTCTGCCAAAAAGCCCCAGTGAGGGCTTGTCCTGCTATTTGCTAGCTGAGGCTCTTGCCTTTGCTCTCCAACTGGGCTACCTTGCAGCTGTGTTGTAGCCATGTCTGTGCCATGTACCCTGTTTATATCGACTTTGGCTTGTGGACTTCAGTCCCTGAGTTGACCTTGGGTCTGTCTCATCACCATGGGCTTGCCTGGCAATCACTGGACTGTCAGCTGAACGTGATTGCCATCACCTGACCTGCTCTGTTCTTCTTGTTTAGGTGTTGTGGGACTGTGCCTCTGCCAGTGGAGCCACTGCTCCATGCCTGCCTTCCATCATCCTCAGCTCCAGGCTCACCTTTCTCCTTGGAGCAGCCAGCCCTTGCTGCTTCCTCACAGCTGACACACTGATTGATGCTACATCCCTGACATGTCCCGTGATTTTGCCTTGGCTGTCACCAGCAGACTGAAACCACAGCAAGAAATAGTTGTCTCTCTGCAGAGGACATATCGATCAGGCAGAATATAAAGGAAGAAGCTCTCACATATTGCAATGCGTAGCAGCGATGGGCAGGAGCATTCCTGCATGTATGTGCCACATACCAAGGTCTTAATGTATGGTAGAGCCATGAAGGAAGTTTCTCAAACTGAAAGCAGCCATGGGAAACTAGAATTTTAGGCTGTGATTTAGATTGTGATACTGGCTCCCCAGGGAGCCACTAATATGTCACCCTGGACAGGGGTGAGCTGGAGGTGATGGTCCCAGCGGCCATTCTTTCTCCAAAAGCTGATGGTTACACAGCAAACCTTGCAGCAACACACCCACCTCGAGGCCACTCTCAGTGAGGTTCAAGAGCCAAAGCTTTTTCACCAGTGATTGAAAGAAGGTGGGCTTGAGCTGTCTGTTCCCAGGGTGGGCTGAGAAGTGATTCGATTCTTTTGACTACAAAAAGACGTGGGCTGTTTGGCCTGAAAACCCTACAAGCCTCCTTGAAGGCTCTGTCCGTGGCTCACAATCAGCAATCAGATTGGAGCTTGTTGCTGAATGTCTTGCAAAAATGGCACTGTCTGTGAGCTTCATGCTTTTCCTGTCAGCCAGCTTAGGTTGGGTGCACTGAGGATTTTTCTGCTTGCTGTGGGGATGCAGGTAGAGCTGTAGTTCTTTAGGGAAAGAGTTACTCTTGGGGAAATGCAGGGATTTAGCTGAAGGTAAGCTCCTACCTGCAGGATAAGTTTGGGAGGTGTCAGGGGACAAGAGGCACAGCATTATGGGCTGGGCTGAAATGCCTCTGAGGAACAGCATGAACAAGTCTAGGCATGCCAGAAATGGCCTGAGCTTTGTCTGTAATGATCCCAAGTGGCTGGGCTCTGCTGCTGAGTGTGTACTCTGGGCAGATGACTGGTGCTGTGATGAGCACCCTTCACCTTGCTCCAAGCTCTGTTGCTCAGGTGTTGCTACAGCCGATGGCAATATAAATCCCTGCAGAGCACAGCCCTGCCTAAGGAGCTGGGTAGTGCTTGGGGGAATGATGTTTTCCTGGCAGCACTGCTAGTCCTGACTGGCTTGGAGCCATGACTGCATTTGTGG
This sequence comes from Neodrepanis coruscans, assembly GCA_013400695.1. Lineage (NCBI taxonomy): Eukaryota > Metazoa > Chordata > Aves > Passeriformes > Philepittidae > Neodrepanis > Neodrepanis coruscans. Next base: position 2,118 of record VYZS01072888.1, read on the forward strand.
TATGGTATATGGAGGTACCTGTAAGCAAAAGATGTAGAAGTGTTGTTTTGATGTCTCAAAGCTTAAATAAAGTTTGGAGTTTTGCCTAGGTGGGATAAAGCTTGGCTACAAGACAGGCACTTTTGGGCAGTTGAGTTTTAACTCAAATGTTCCTCACTACCGTTAACTTTGCAGCATAAAACCATTCTAAATGCTGACTTGCTTCTCTCGTGCACAGGAGTAAAAGAAACCAGACAGAGTGGGGTGATGTCTGAGCAGATGAAGGTTGGGTGTAGCTGCCAATGTGCTCTCCAGCCTTTGCTATCCTCTCTTCCAAAGCATTTCTGGAGCCTTAGAGTATAAGATAGAGCCATAGCTTTGGAATGCAGTGTAGCATATGTGTTTTCTGGCAGGACTTCTGTGAGAGCCTGTGGTGAGAGAGAAAAACACAGTGCTGTGACACTGGAAGGCCTTGTACTTCTTACTGGTTGGGCTTGAAGTATATGTGATGGTGAAACAACGTGAATGACACAGATACAGAGAAATGGACAGCCAGTGAGACAAGGAAGTGGTTGTCATGGACACAGGATGTCCTGGCAGAGCTCATGGGGATGCTCAGAGCTGCAGAATATTCACAGGTGAACTTGGATTCTCTGTGTCAAGGTGTGATGGACTCCAGAGGAGAGGTAGAAGGATCAGGGCAGAGGTGTGGTCAGCTTCATGTTCTGGTTGGGGAAGTCAGATGGGTGGAGTAGAAAGCTGGGAGTGGGGAGGATGTTGAGATGGAATATAACTTACAGGAACAGGAATTTTACCCTGTTTTTTTGTAGTAGGGCCTCCCAAAACCACACTGACTCCCTGGGAGTCATCACAGTCTGGTGATAGACACCATGGGTCAGGCAGGAAACCTGACTTGAGCAATGCAAAAGCAGGAAAACACTTCTCACAGTGGCACTGGGCTGCTTTCCTCCCTGAAGACATCCCCTAGAGAGAGTGAGTCAAGTACACTTGTTAATACAGGATGTTTCCGTTGCCTAGTTTGCTCTCATTTTTGCCCCTGTAGGAGGTGAGAGAGAGAATACAAGAAAAACAAACAATAAACTTGAGGGTCTGTTAGTATTCTCTGGGAACCTTTGCACAGAAACATTGGTGACAGCTTGGGACCTGCCCCGGATGGCACTGAGCCTCTTTCCCAAATACCCAAGGCTCTCAGCTCCTGCACCCTGGGAGTCCTTTGTAACCTGCTCTTTACTCCCAAAGCAGCAGGATACCAGTACACACTGGTTCACCCTGTTTTGTACTTCCCCTTCCCAGACCTCTGCTGTGAGGTGACAGCAGCAGGGAGCTGGGGTGGGCACGGGTGGATGGTTTTGGAGGAAATGGTGCAGTTTCAGTTATTTATTTGCATCCCAAGTTCAGCAGCAGCGACAGCCTGGTGTGTGTGCTGGCTGCTGTGCTCATCTTGTTGGAGCTTGGGGTTGTTTGGCTCTTGGAGCTCTGAGCCCTGCTCCTGTGAGCAAGATCTGAATTTCTGCAGGTGTGCTGGGAATAGCCCAAGTACCTTGTCTCGGTTGCTGGTCAGAGGAATTCATGGCTATTATATTTGGGAGCCAGGCAATGATTACAAATCAATGACTCCACTCCCGGAGTGATTCATCATTAACCTGAGAGTTTAAGCTCTTTCCCTGGCTCTCTCCATCAGCAGCTCCCATTCTTGCAGCATCTCAAGTGTCTTATTCGTTTTAAATAATTGGATAGCTATGGATGTAGCTGAGGAGGAGTGGAAGGACAGGTGCACTGAGACGAGGTTAGGCAATGAGGGAGGGTTTCTGAAGGGGGATGGAGCATCTTGAGGGTGAGCAAAGCTTGGCTGTAGGCTGGGGAGCAATGCTGCCAGAAAGACCCAGGGCAGACAAGCCTTCTCTCTGCTGCAAGGCCCCCACTGGTGTCCCTGCTGGGCTGGGAAATGGCCCATATTTTTGTCTGGCTGGATCCAAAGCGGGGTGGAAAGAAATAAAAATATCAACATGTGCCTGGCCATGTCAAAGCAGGGGTTATTTAGCTGTCCAGTGGGAGGTTTTAATCAACCCAAACATCCCAAGACAATCTATTCTTAATATAATTTATAGCACTTTTATGTATTCTAAGCATTTTGCAGGCATTAACGAGAGTCTGTGACCACTTCACAGCCAGGGCTGGCATTGCAGTCTTGCCCAGGCCCAGCAGAGAGCCTGGATCTCCCCACAGCCTGCCCTCATTCACTTGTGTACCTTCCCACCTACTGCTGTTTTCCAGTCCCTTGTCGAATCTCATGGTTTTCCTTTCCAAACTAGACTATGTCTCTTGTGCAGACTTGCTTTAAAACAGCAGCTATCCAGCTGCTGGCCCAGGGAGAGTGGCTATTTCACCGGCAGATACAGCAAATAATCATTGCAGCTAAGCAGGGGATTGGTCCTATCACAAATGAGGCAGCTGGCACAGAAAGAACAGTTAACTGGTGAGCTGGGAACACATTTCTCAGCTTTACTGTGGCATTTCCAGAGCACAGCTTAGACTTCAGCATGTTCAGAGAGGCTAGGAAGCTAAAAGACACCCTGACCCACTGTACTATCAGAAATCCTTCTTGACTTGGATTTGGCTTATGCAAAATGGGTTGCCCACACAGGAAACACAGCCAGGTCTGCATCACCCCTAGGTCTAGCCTCTGCAGGATTTGTTATCACTGTAGCTTTTGCTATCACCTACACACACTGCCAGGCTTTAATCTGGGGCTGGGATCTGCAGCAGCACAGAGCAAGGTGACCCTCCACACAGAGACTGCAGAAAAAAGAAGGACTTTGCAGGATGCTGTAAAGCACTGCATGAGATGCTGACCTGAAAAATGAAGTGAAAAACACATATCCACAATCCTGCTGCTGCCTCTGTGGTCTTTCCCCCTTCCTGCATCCCCACCATCAGGGACAGTTCAGGCTCCCTTGTATCTGTCACCTCCAAGAAGCTTGAAATGTTTAAAAGAAACCAGTCTGCATATGGAACTGAAACTGAGCCAAGGGGAATTCACTAAGGGCACTAAGTGCTGGCCACCAGCTATTTAAAGCTTCACATGCATCTGACGTGCAGCTGGGCACAGAGAATGGGTATGCCTGCAGCTTGCACAGACACTCCCATGGCAGCTTTAAACAGGGCTTTGGAACACTGCTAGGTACAGCTGCAGCAGCTGAGAGGTCAGCATGGGCTAGAAACCACCCAAGAAACCAGGGAATAGCTGGGCTACTTGATAAAGGAGAGGGCATGACTGGTGCTCCTATCAACTGTAGCTAAACAGCAAGTGGGACCAGAGCCAGAGAGTTCAAGATTATTTCAGGACCCAGCTAAGACTGGACAAGAACTGCATTCGAGGTCTTGAGGAAAAACACAGATCTATTGCACAACCTACAGACAGGCTACTCACTTCTCAGCAAGAATTCAAACTAGCTGAGAGATGCATCAGCGTGGAAATGAACCCTATAACATTCCTTGTTAGTCTTTTAGACAGGGTAAGTTTTCCTATACCATGCCTCTGCTCTGAAACCAGGGCTGTGAATGCCTGCAGGCACTAGAGGAACCCAGGTCCTCCCCACAGGCTCCTGGCTGGTGGCATCTATACCCTGGCTTGGGTTGTCCTGTTCTCCCTCTTTTCACCGCTCCTGTCCAGATGGATCCTGCCTAAAAGCAGCTGTGGTCTTATTTCACCATGATTTCTATTTTCAGAGCATGTACCACATTTTAATAGAGAGCAAAGAACCTCAAACACTTTCTTATTTTCTAGCACTACTCTTGCAACATCTGTACAGCACTCTCCTGGCAGTGCCTGCAATTGCTGACATGAAAAAGTCCCATTAAAGAAGTGTTTTAACACTGGACTTCAGTTTTGTTTTTCAAACTTGATTTGACAGGATGAACCAGTGCTGCAAACCTCAGAGGCCCTCTCACAGGCATTTCCAAGACCCCTGCCTGGCTGTAAGCTATTTGAGTTCCTTCACACAGCTTTTAACCANTGTTTTTCAAACTTGATTTGACAGGATGAACCAGTGCTGCAAACCTCAGAGGCCCTCTCACAGGCATTTCCAAGACCCCTGCCTGGCTGTAAGCTATTTGAGTTCCTTCACACAGCTGCCTGATTTCTCACTGCACAGAGAGTTTTCTAACTGCTTAGGCTGAATTTGTTTTTATGGAACTAATGACAGGCTTTACTACTTCACAATAATTAGAGCAATTCCCTTCCTTCACTTATATTGTTCCCTTGAAGTTATTTGCAGGCAGAATCCTTGTCCTTACTAAATAATCGCTTTTCACTCCATGTACTTCCCTCCTCATACCTTCCATCCTTGGATTGCTTTCAACAACTATTAGTTGCTGCTGAGCATATTGGGGTCATTTTTCCACTTCCCTTGGGGAGCAGGATCATCCAGAGACTCCAGAATCTCCTATCCTGTTGAGGAGCAGGCAAGGGGACACCCTCTGGCCACATTGCCCTGGCCAGGGCTTGGAGAGTATTGCAGACTCCTGGTTGATTCCTGCATGGCTGCTGGGACCAGTCTTGATGATAAGGGACCAGAAGAGGAGGAAAATCTGGCAGGTGTCCAGCTGGGTTATTCAGAGGGGGTTGTCCACTCTGCTTTTTGTCTGTTGTAGTAGTACCAGCTAATGAAATTTAATGCATTATTGACCAAATTCTACTTTTTCTGCCTCAGAAATTATATTTGTGACTGCTGTGGGCTGTTTTCAATAGGTTTTGGCTTACAAGAGCTTTCTCTTTTTTTATTAAAATTTACAATCGTTAAAGTTTTGATTGAATTAAACCAAATGGACTTTGTTCTCCACTGGAAGCTGTTTATGCAACATCTGTTTTAAATAAGTTTAAAACTCAGTCAATTCAACTGTGCAAAATAAAACACTGAAATTACTATATTTGTTGTGATTTTTTTTTTCTTGAGCAGACCATCCTCCCTCCACCTGACTTACTCCTCAGCTCAAGTTTATTCCTGTGTGGCCAATGCAGTCCCAGGGTAACCATCTGGATTGACATCCCCCTGATTCACACAAGCTGGTGAAATACAGCTGAGCAAAATAATTTAAAGCTACTTGTATGAAGTGCTGCTTTTTCAGATAAAAAAACAATTAGTAAAGTAGAGTCTGCAGCATTGTTGGCATTAAACACATTGTGCTCTACATAAGAGTAGATAGCCAAACTTATGTGTATTCCTGGGACAGCCTGAGCAGGGCTTAAGGGTTTCCCCAACAAAGAGTTTCTCCCAGGATATTTAAAAACCTCACGTGTACCAGGATAAATGGGAGGGCTGCACAGACAAGCCCTTGATCACCCCCTAGGAGGCTGTGATGGGTTAAAGAGCCCACCTCTATCCTATGCTGGGAGCTGGAGGGCTTTCCATGGGCGATCCCACTGTTTTGGCAGCTGGGTTCCCACCTCACCTCCTTTCAGCCACTGGCCCAGGCACCCATGTCCTGCTTTCTCATAACCTCCCTTGCCTCCTCCTCCTCTTTATATATTCATGAAGCAGTACAGCCTGGGGGTGAATAAAAATAAAAAGCCTAGTGGCAGCACAGGATGGGGAACTGTTCCTTGCTCCATTCCACAGGGACAGATCCTGCCTTTTTATCTTTGCCTGGACAGTGCCGGCTTGTAAGACAGATAACTGTTCCCTGCTCCCTCGGGCAGCAGCTGGGTGAGCTCTGGATGCAGGGAGGAGGGAAGTTAAGAGTAAGTGAGTCAGTCTCACCAGGGACAAGATAACACCTTTTATAGGATGTTTCTTTCTCTAAAGTTCAGAGCCAGGCCTGATGCAAGGCTGTGTCCACCCCCACTCTGCTCTGTTCCCAGCTGATTGCTCTCCCGGCACACCTTCATCTCCTGGGACACACTAATGGGGCCAAGGACATCCTTGTGGGCCCATAGGTGGAGGAGAGGCTGGAAGCAGAAAACAAGCACGCAAGCAGGGACTTTCTATGTCATTCACAGGGAGTCATTTCAAAATGTTGAGCCCCTCTCCAGTCTGTTTTGCTCTGGAGAGGCTGGCTTGGAGGGCCACTGAAGCCTGGTGTTGAAGGATTATATTGCAGCTGTGCTTTTTTTGAGGAAAGGCAGAACTCAGAGTTCATATGTGCCCATTTCTGTGATCTCTTACCAGTCCCACGGTCCCACTTCCATCCTTTATCTTCTGGGATTGTAAGGCAGGGACACACCTCTGTCACTGCAGAATAAGCTGTGGGGTTTTCTAGCCATAAATTAGCCTCTCCAAGAGCTAGATTATACTAAAACGGTGCAACAAGGTCTTGTCTTTACTGTAGCAAATCAGGATCTCAAGTAAATACCAAGAGTACCTCAAATTCTATGACCCCTGCTTCCCTTACTGGGACACTAACAATCAGCACAGCCAGACACCAGCACCCCTCGTTCAGAGAGGGCTCCATCCCATTTCAGGGCTAGACCTTTGCTATTTTGCAGGTCTGTGTGTTGTGCTGCCAGTCTGCTCCAAGGAGCGATACCTGCTCTTCACTCTATCCACAGTCCTGCTGTGTGCAATCAGCTTCATGGAGGGTGTGCTAATGCACAGCCCTAAATACAAGGAACGCTGGTACTCGATGTTCCCTGCAGTACTGAACATCCAATTAACCCACTACTTCTGTAGGATGGGCCAACAGCTTCATATCCCAACTGGTCATTGCTAAGATGTCACCTTCTGACCTCTACTAATGGTTGGATCTTTTCCCCTTGCCTAGGCACAGCTCTAAAGATGAAGCCTCCAGATGGAAAAGGCATAAGGCTGGCATACCTTCTCCTGAGTTTGGTTTCCTTCTGCCTTCCCACCCCACTCTGGAAGGGCCAGGGACTCCCTAATGCAGGAGGAGAAAGCCTGTCAGACAGGTGGCAATTTGGTGCTGAGTAGGCAGGAAGAGCAGCTCAGTATAAAGCTCATAAACCTCAAGAGAAAGGAAGTTGCAACAGCCAAAACTATGGAACACTTTGCTCCAAGCACATACTTCTTCTCCTGGGCAAAAAGCCTCCATCAGAGCGTGGTGTTTAGCATCATAAAGCACATGCTGAAAGGTAGGCTTGGCCTTAGGGTTGCTCATCTTACTCATGCTTGTCTCACCTTTGCTTTCTATGGCTGAGCTGGGACAAAGCACAAGATGTGTGAGTCACTCTTCTGAGAGCTGTAAATCATGTTCCCCAGGTTCCAGGAAAAGCCTCTGAGCTCAGGGAAAGAGGAAGATGAACTGGATGAATACATATTTCCAGAAATTGTGACATTTGGTTTAACTTACAATGTGGATCTTACATTCTTCAAAAGGTGGAGAAAGGGTAGAGGAAGCAAAGACAACAAGACATAACAGACATTTATTCAGCATGTTCTAGTGAGGGCCTTTTCCCAACATGCACATTTCACAGATACGCTGCCAACCTTTAGTTATTCCACATCTTATCCAAAAGTGCTGTAGCCCCACTGAAGACTGGGTGTGGTTCTGTAGCAGACCTGGAGGTTTACTGAAAAGTCTGAGGGCACTAGAGGATGAAGGGGCTACCTCCAACACTGCAGGTTTCCTTGCTTGTTGTATACAAGTCAAAGCCTGTGCACTCCCAGCACTTAAACAGACTTATAAAAGGGAGAGAGGGCAACTTTTTACATGGGCAGACAGTGACATGACAAGGAGGAACAGTATTAAACCAAAAGAGGAGAAATTTAGATTAGAAGTTAGGAAGAAAGTCTTTACTCAGAGGATAGTGAGGGACTGGAACATGTTGCCCAGACAAGTTGTGGATGCTCACCCCAAAAGTGTTCAAGGACAGGTTGGATGAGGCCCCGAGCAACTTTTCCAACTTCTCTCTCCCAGTCTCCACTGTGGGATGCAGATCCCTGTCTTGCAGAATCCTAATCTATTACCTTAAACAATTAATATGTCAGAAATGTTATTTTCCCTTCATTGCTGAATTGAACAGTAAGGAATTTAAAAGTACTCCCTTCCTCACCTCCAGTGGGGTATCATTGACACCAAGTTGAATTAAAAGAAATAATTAGTACTTTTCAATCTAGGAGACATTAAAATGGGTTCTTGGAATGTTTGCAAGAGCCATAAGCTTTTAGGGCCAAGATCACAACCTTGTAGCTGTTTGAACAGGACCTACTCTTGATCAGAGCCCCTGGGAGTTAATGTTGTTTCAGGTGCTACTGTCATTTCTGCTGCTGCTCACACGGGAGAGAAGGTGACATTGCCAGTGAGAGGAGGGTCAGATCCAGGCAGCTGCAGCATGGCCAGTCTGTTACACTGGCTCTGCTGAGAGCAGCAATCACAGTTCCTCAGCATCTCAGCAGTCAGACCCTCTCTACTGGGAGGTTATAGACATTATAATCTGTATTAGATTAGTCCACTATAAGTTGTAGTTTTGAACTTTGTCTAATGTCAAGTACATACCAATCTTCTGCCTTGTTCTTGCTATTCATGTTCTCCCATCACCCCTAAGGGCATCAAAGCCATTTTGACTATGAGGTCTCCCCTAGACTAATAAAATACCTATCTAACTATCCAGCTCTCACAATACCTTCCCTTCACAAAGGTGAAGTTTGGTTCAAGGACCAATAACATAAGGAGTCCCTGCAAAAGGAGAGATTTTAGCCAGATGAAAGGATGAGGAAAGTGAGCATACAGATGATGCTTCCTATGCCAGAAAGACTGGCAATTGCCAACATACTGCACAATAATAGAGCAATCCCAGAGGCCCTTTGTGCTGGCCAGAAGCAGATGTACAATGTAAGTGAGTATGCTTTTCATAAGGCATAGAAGTATATTGTACTTCTGCATCTGAATACAATTCCCCAGTCTGCCATGATCTGGGATTTTGGTGTATGGCAGAATTTCAGAGAGCTGAGAGAGGAGACATGGACTAGATGCAAAAATTGAAGCTGAGATTCAAACAGCTTAGACACAGAGCTTTGCTTCAGGTGTGCCAGTCAGCATGCCTTGTAAACTGCTGCCTACTGTGTGAGTTCCTCTTTAAATCAGTGGGGCCTGAGCCAGCTCACAGCAAAGTCTGTCTGAAAGACCTCTAATAACTGAGCATTTTCCATCCCAGTGGAGAAGCAGAGCTCCCTATTGATTTCCTCCATCCCTGTGCTCCCAGGGAACTGTCACACTCTGCCTGCCCAGTGTTTGATGTGGAGGGGGCCACATCCCCCAGCCTGGGGGAGGCAGAGCAGCCATGCAGTCTTTGCTGGGAGAGGTCACTCACAGCTATCTAGAAGCATTTCCAGACACCCCTGGATGGGCAAACTCAAGCTATTATCATATTAAACCTCCATTCCTTCTTCTCAGCTGCCTTGACTCATTGCTGTGTACTCATCCTCCCACCAGGTGCTGTCCTGCATGACTATGCCATCCTGAGCGTGGACTGGCTGGTGCACAGTGCCTCCTACCTTCCCAACTGCTACATCTGCTTCACCCACATGGGCACATTTCACTTTTCCAAGCCTCATCCCCCTCACCCACAGCCAGCCCAGTGCTCCCAGGGGGTTTTGCTGGAGACTTACCAGAAACAGCAGCACAATGAGGCTGAGTTTGATAGCAGGTGAGTGAAGAGGGGTTACAGGGCTGCTGGTACTCCAGGAGAGCATTGTGTAGCCAGCAGGATTATTCTGGTCCAACTTTCCCATTTGCTTGCTGCTCTGGAATTGATGAACTCCATTTCGGACTGTGTACATAGATGTGATATAAGAGCTTGAAGGCTACAGCATTAAGTGCACCACAGAGGCTGTAAAAACTAAAGCTTTCTGTGCACACTCACTCTGGTCATTTGCACAGACATGCTGAGGACAGTGGTTTGAGTAGATTTTTGTGACCTGCCCTCATCTCTCTGCAGCATCCAGGCTGGATATACTCCCAGCCTGGCACAGGGCTGCATGGTGCCCCATCCAGTGTGGTACCAAACAACTTGATGAAGAAAGCCAGGTAGTTGATCAACAGGGTCTCCCCAAGAGCAGAAAAGTAATTTGTAAAGTCCTTGTCTCAATTGCAAGCAAGAAGTTGGGCAAACTACTTACATTAATTACTGCACTAGCAAAAAAAATCCCCAAACAACCCAAAATAAAACCCAAACCCCCACTCCAAACACCAACCCCGTTTTCTGAGGAATACCTTTGAAACCCCACTGGCACCCACCACTCTGAAGCATTAAAGCACTCATTCCCAAAAGGCTCCTCAGTCAGGAGGTCAGTTCCAGCCTGGGCACTGGCTGAGCTGATCAATTTCTTCACACAGGACCTTTTCCTGGTACCATCTTACCCCCTTCAACACTTTCCTGCTAACAGAACTCCTCCCCTTACAGTCAAGGCCTCCTATAGCTGCCCAGAAGCTCACACCTCAGATGGCTCCCCAGGGCATCACTTACCCTCTTACAGGAGCTCCCTTCCCTGCAGGCATCTCCTACGTTTAATGCTGGCAGCCTTTTATCTGAACCAGGCATTACTTGGCTGTTCAGCACCCACCTACCATTTAATCACTTACAGGTGGCTGGGAATAGCCTGGCTCCCCCTCCAGCTGAATCCTATCTCCCCATCCAGGGGCCATTGATCCCTGGACAAAGCCCCGCCGAAAAGGCCAGGAGAAAGCACGCAGTTCTGTGTGTCCTGCGGGGGGCTGGAGAGAGCACGCTAAATAATGCATGAAGTCAGACACTGAGCGATGAGGACAAAGGAAAATATTGAGTAGCCATCCATTCAGAGGGCACGGCTGTCCGTGGCTCTCCAGGGGCTGGGGTCCTGCAGAAAAAAACTAGTGTGGGGTGTCATGTAATGAAAGACAATATCACCATGCCAACACACAGGGAGGCTGGAATAAGGTGATGGAGATGACCCTAATTACAGCATTTCCTCAGTGAAACTTGGTGGGGTTTACTGTAGTGCTCTTTAGGGAAGTTGTGTGCTCTTAAATAGAGACCTTTTAACTCTTAGGGAGATGGTATCCCCTCCACGTGGAAGGTGTCTGAGCTTTGTGCCCTGCAGATCTGGAAAGAAAGTCAGATTGGGAAGCTGAGGATCTGCCAGACTATTGGCATGACATTGCCTTCCCTTTCCAACAACAGCTATGGGCAGGGCAGAGGGATCTGACTCTCTAGAGCACCCATTATCCCTCTCCTTCAGAAGGGAAAGAGAAGGTAATGCCAGACCTCAGACTCTTGACCTTTTATATCCTGAGGCTCCACTGCTCTGACACATGATGGACGAAATAAGATCTAGTGAGAAGTCACTAATCTATGTTTTCCAAGGAGAAAACTGGTCCCCCATTAGCTCCCTTCCATTTCTACAGGGAATGATGAAGAAGGAAAGATGACAGCACCAACTCTCTTCAACCCCACCAGGAGACCCATAAATAATGGACAAGAAATTGGATTTTGAAACAGCTCCACTTCCTTAAAGCCCAAACAATTGCAGTGGGTATTTAGAACTGTCTCAGGAGCAACCCATAGTTGTATTTGTCTTCAGTTGTATTTCTGTACTGTGATGTCCCTTTCTAGCTGAGGCTAGAGGCCATGGCATCCTATGTACCTGGGAGATTGGAGCTGTGCATTATTTGGCTCCCTGTGTTACTGTTTGGAGACATGACTTGATTTCAGAGGCAGTATTACCACATTCCTCTTCTTTGGTATTAGTTGTCTGACAATGTCTCATAGTCACAAGCCAGTGGCAGGCACTGCACAGGGATACAAGACAGACTCTGCTGCAAGGGTCTCCCCAAATGTAGAGGGGAAACTGAGGCAGAGACCAATGAAATGATTTTTCTCAGCAAACATGTGCCAGAGCAAGTACAAACTCGGATCTCTCACATTCTGGGTGCTCATGAATTCATTCGACTATGTTGTCCTTCATTTCTTACCCTTCCATGCTCATCACCACAAAATCACAGAGGAATCATTGCCCATGATGTGCAAACACATGAACAACAGCCACATCGAGGCACTTCCCTTCCTACTTTCATCTAATCCCTGGGTACTAGTCTAAGGGTTAGGAATGTTTTTGGCCGTCTGGAAATAGGTCTCTAGCCAGGAATAGGCCCCAATCTGTTCTGCTTCTCAGTTTCTGGAAACTCTCCCAGTCTCTTGAACATGTGCATCCCAGGCTACCTCTTTCCTGCACTCCTCTTTGCCCTTGAGCACTGACAAGCTGAGAGAAAGCAGATGTCAGAGGAAGGAACGGATGGATAGTTGGGTGGTTTCAAAGAAGTGTCAAGGGAATATGGCAGCAGGGAAGGGCTCTCGTGCAAGACAGAGTGGATCAGCAAATGTGAAGGGAACAATGGAAATGTTTCCAAGAAGCTGCACCTTTCACCTTACTGCACTCCTGACCAGCAAGGGATGGGAGAAAGAGTTATCTGCAATCACCTTTTTGCTGTTTGCATTTTTAGATACATATATGTCCATATATGTGTGTGTGTGTTTATTTTGGAAGGAAGTGATTTCATTTGTTGCTCTCAAGAGAAGGTCTAATCATTCCTATTCAAAACACACGTCTCGTGGGCCAAGACCCTGGAGTACTGTGTTACTGGTAAGCTTCCAAAAGGATGCTCTTAGGAGAGTCATGAGACCATGGGCCAGGAGACAGTGAAAGGAAGGGAATTTTGCTTTGAGACTTAAAAGAAAAAAAAAAAAAACCACCAAACCTCACTTATTTTCTTCACAGTCAATTACGATATAGGAGAATGCCATTTTTTTTTTCCTCAAGATGCAACATAATGGCTACCATCTCTAAAGCAAGAGCATGCCCTTAGATATTTAGGGAAACAGCACTGACATTCCAGATATCTGTAAAATACCATCGCACACGCACACACACACACACACCCCGCCCAAGGATTAAGGCCGTGCCCGGCAGCGCAGCTCCGACGGCCCAGCGGAGCTCTCTATCACCGGGATGAAGTCATCTGTGAGGAGCTGACACCACGGCCGAGGATGCGGGGACAACTCCCCTGGGTGCCGGCGGCTGCCCGGACCGCCATCACCTTCCCCTCCGCGTCCTCTGCCTGCCTTATCTCACAGAAAAATAGGGCAGTGTGTGCATTACGAGGG
>VYZS01072889.1:21752-37627 GCA_013400695.1 Neodrepanis coruscans
CTGGCCCCAGACTGAAGTGACAGAAACCATCCCACTCATGCATTCAGTGGTGCAGCACAAGGTACGAAAAAGTTCTTTTCATTCGTCTCCATGCATGTCCATCCCAGTAGCTTCCTTGTCCAACATTCTGAAAAAAGTGCTTCATAAGGTGACCAGTTCACTGTCTGTTCTCCTCATACAGTTACAGGGGAAGAGACATAAAACCTCATGAACTAGACCTGTTTGCTGATGACCTGACCACCTAGCCATAGAACAGTCACAGAGGGTTAAAGTGCCAATGTTTGCCTGCTTCCATCTGAGTAACTTTTTAAATTGTATCTTGGTCTCAACAATTCAGACATAAGGAAACTCTATTGTTGGTTGTGGTTTAAGTGGAACACACTGTGCTGGAGTTTAGACAGGCAGTTCTAGTTCCAGCCAGAAGCAACCAGTTAGTTGCTGTCTTTGTGAAAATGATGCAGAGCTGAATTCTACATCCCAGCCTATCTGGTCGACATGACTGCTAGACATCAAGTTTTTGGGGAGAGTCCAGCAGACTACCCTTCTGTCTTGATCAGTACAGATCAATCAGTAACCAGGTTTTGGTTTTTTTGTAAGTTTTTCATCCATATACTCCTTCACATTTTCCTACTATTTCTTCTGTATTTCTAAGACATGACCTTTATCAGTGAATTCTGCTCTATGTTTGTTAAAGTTTGTTATCGATAAACAAAACCCCAGCCCAAAAGCTTCTGATGGGCTCTCTCTAGGGCAATAGCAGCCCCATGGACAGAGCTGACACCCAGCAAGGTGAGTCAATGTAAAGCCTCTCCAGAGCACCTTCCAGGTGAGGCTAGGACTTATTATGCGGTAATTAGAAGGATCACAGATGGGAATAGGAATAGACCAAGATTGTTTTGGAGGAATAAGCATGAGTAAAGAGAGGGATAAGGAAATAAAAGGGGCTGGTTGCATGTAAACTTGTGGCTAGTTAGTATATTTGCTGGGTCATGGTCTTGTCCTCTTATTAATCTCTATATGTATTTAATTGGGTGAGGGGACTCTTTTCTACCTGCATGAATGTGTATGGACAACTGTTATGGGGTGACAGAAAAAGCACAAGTGGAAAGGTAAGCCTTGACGGTTCCTGGAAGACCACCAGCACCTGAGGAGAAATTTCCCAGAAACTGATAAAGCCTCAGAAGAGTGGGGTGGGATGAGATCTCACAGCCTTTCTTCTGAAGATATCCTGGAGGCATGAAATCAGACAGTCTTTGGACTTCTGCCTCTGTCCTTTTTTTTGTCTCAAAACAATAGCCTATCATGCCCAACAGGTTTGTTTATTTGACTGTCACTCAAATGCTCCTAAGAGAAAAAAAAATAGATTTGAACCTAGAGAAATTTTGGGAGAAAAATTCCATCCATGTTTGTGGAGGTAACTGATGACTGCCTCTCCTCCTCCACTCTATGTGAAACATCTCAGGGAGAGGTATCAGTAATAATGTTATGTTCCTTTTTACATTTAATACTATGCTCTAAGCAAGTGTGTTGCTTAAGTTTTGTTTGTTTGTTAAGTGGGTTTCACTATCTAGTTTGTCTTACTGTTGTGGTGTGGTTTGTGGTGTGGTCCTGTTAAGTACTATGGTTTTGGATATCTTGCTTAAGTATGGATATTTTTCTACTAGTAAAATACTTTTAATTACTGTGCTTTAATATAGGAAGTTTTGTTATCAAATTCCTTTATGCTTCTTTGTGTAATCTGCTAGTAAGTAACCTTCATAGCCTCAGTATATTTTTCACAGTTAAAATGTTACCAATGACTTATTGAATCCTCATAAATTGTCATGACACGGTATTAATTAAATTGTTATTTTGTGAATTAATCAGAGTCAGTCTGTGATACTGTGGTGCTAGTAATTCTCTACAGCAGAATAGCACACAGTGGGACTCTTTGAAGGGTGTCATTCTCTCTTTTGCTGTTTTTATGAAGTCTCAGAGAAGCTTCCCATCTGAACTCAGTGAACCTGCTAGCGAAAAGTCTTGGTTAAATAGACCCCAAACAGACTGGTTTAGACATCTTTTGGGAGGTGGGACACTGAATAGCCTTCAATATATATGGAGATTAATACCCTCAGGACAGAAAGTCTTCTATTTCTTGCCCCCTTCACATAACAATAACTCAGTGCTAGCAACTGGATTTGAATTTGTTGTGGTTTAATCCTAGCCAGCAGCCAAGAACAACATAGCTGCTTGTTTACTCCCCCACCACCGGCATAAGGGAGAGAACTGGAAAGGTAAAAGCCAGAAAACTCATGGTTTGAGATAAAGACAGTTGAAAAGGAAAAGCCATGCACACAAACAAAGCAAACCAAAGAACTGATTCATCATTTCCCATGGGCAGGCAGGTGTTCAATCATCTCCAGAACAGCAGAGCTTCATCATGCATAGCAGTTACTTGGAAAGACAAACACCATCATTCCAGGTGTTCCTCCCATTTCTCTTTCTTCTCCAACCATTTTGTATACCATGCATGATGTCAAATGGTATGGAATATCCCTTTGGTCAGTTGGGTTACCTGTCCTGGCTGTGTCTTCTCCCAGCCTTCCAAATTCCTTGCCAGTGTGGCAGTACAAAAAGCAGAGAAGGCCTTGGCTCTCTGTAAGCACTTGTCAGTATTAACAAAAACATCTCTATATTATTAACCCTGTGTTCAATGCAAATCCAAACACAGCCCCATTCTAGCCACTGTAAAGAAAATTGATTCTACCCCAGCTGAAACCAGCANTATATATGGAGATTAATACCCTCAGGACAGAAAGTCTTCTATTTCTTGCCCCCTTCACATAACAATAACTCAGTGCTAGCAACTGGATTTGAATTTGTTGTGGTTTAATCCTAGCCAGCAGCCAAGAACAACATAGCTGCTTGTTTACTCCCCCACCACCGGCATAAGGGAGAGAACTGGAAAGGTAAAAGCCAGAAAACTCATGGTTTGAGATAAAGACAGTTGAAAAGGAAAAGCCATGCACACAAACAAAGCAAACCAAAGAACTGATTCATCATTTCCCATGGGCAGGCAGGTGTTCAATCATCTCCAGAACAGCAGAGCTTCATCATGCATAGCAGTTACTTGGAAAGACAAACACCATCATTCCAGGTGTTCCTCCCATTTCTCTTTCTTCTCCAACCATTTTGTATACCATGCATGATGTCAAATGGTATGGAATATCCCTTTGGTCAGTTGGGTTACCTGTCCTGGCTGTGTCTTCTCCCAGCCTTCCAAATTCCTTGCCAGTGTGGCAGTACAAAAAGCAGAGAAGGCCTTGGCTCTCTGTAAGCACTTGTCAGTATTAACAAAAACATCTCTATATTATTAACCCTGTGTTCAATGCAAATCCAAACACAGCCCCATTCTAGCCACTGTAAAGAAAATTGATTCTACCCCAGCTGAAACCAGCACAGAACCACAAGGGGTCTGGGGGGCACGTGTGTGTCTGTGGGTAATGGAAACACTTCAGATCCCTGCCTATACTCTATCTTGCCCCTTGTTGTGTATAGAGCATCATCTGTGTAAGTAAATTGAAAAGCACCAGAGACTGTTCCTAAGCACTGAACTCAATCACAGTAAATTTAAGGTTGTAAGAATAACCCTTGTCGTGCCTCAAGTCCATGCCAACAAACAATCCTAAACAGTTTGAAGGCATGCTTTGGGATAGAGATAAGTTAAGAGTTTGCATGCGGTCATCATTTTTTGGAAGCTAAGCAAACCTAAGGTCCCTTTTGTGCCAGTTAGTTTTAGTTCCTGGGATTTAGCCTCCACACATTTAATTTGCTGACCAAGTTGTAGGCACAGAACTCCTCCTTAGGTCCTGTACCCTTCACTTGATCACTGAGCATAGTCCCCCTGATATCATTCTGCTTGGACTGTGGTCATGGGCCCTGTTCCCTACCCAGCTTGGTGCTGAATCAAACATTAGGTTATACCACCCCCCTTTAATGGGCATTGGCCCATACTTCTGCTCATACTGAATCCCTCCATTGATTCCCCTGGTCTGGGAAGGTCACACTTTTGTCTGTACTATCTGTCAGTTTCTCTTACTCAAGATTCCTAAACATCCATGTACCCTGGTCACACTGAAAGTCCTCTTTGCAAATCCTATGTCCCAAAGCTTATCGACAAACACTTACAACAGGCCCACTAATGGGCTGAGCTACCACTGGTCAGATTGATCGTGACTTTTATTATTTCCTAGTCCTAAAAGGCTTGAAGAATGCTCCTAAGCTAAGGAGCAAGAAGAGTCTGGCAAGATAGTAAGTCATATTACTTGTGAAAAGACAAGATTTTTTTAACTTGTGTTTCTCAGCTCTGATGGACTATAGAAAAATGGACAGAAATGCCTAACAGCGGAGTGGAAACCCTATACAGTGTTTCTTTCCATAACTACATTGGGTCTCAATGATGTTGATCCCCATGTGCCCATTTCCTGAAAGAGAGTGATTCCCCTCAAGGCATTCTCTGTACAAACATGTACATCTGAGCCCCAGCAGCAGCATGTCGTGGAGTGCCAACGATAAAGGATGCGGTGCAAGAACTCCTCTTACCTGATCCTGCCTTCAGAGACCAGGTTGCTGCAGCCATATTACAGGTCCTACTGCAATGCAGGAGGGATGTCAGCTCTGCTGGAGAGGACATGATAGCCATGTGAATGTCCCTTCTGCCTCCTCTCTCCTAGATCTGTAACAATCTTTTTCTCAGAATTTTTTGATGGCAGTCTCTTTCCTACACTACGAATTTGAGACATTCGTAGGCAGATGGATAAAGTATTTGCTAGTAGGAGGTAGATGAGAGTCAGCTTGGAACAACAACCTACTGGCCATCATGACCCGTATTTTACATTGTTAAGGGAATGGATTAATAAATACAGTGGGATGAATAAAATCAGTAAGTGAAGAGCCTAGAGAAATATCATTGCCTGTGCAAAAGGGAGCACATGCCCCACCACTATTGAGGGTACTTTTGTTTAGGACCAGCACGAAAGTCATCCCAGAAAGTCAACAAAGGGTAAATCTTGCCAAACAAACATGGTCACTCCTTTCTTACTGATTTACAAAACCAGCTGATGAAGAGAATGAAGAAGCAGTCTACAGTCAGTCCTGAGAAAAGCCTCAGGTACACCATTACTTGAGAAGTGAATGCAAGTTGGCTAGGAAATGAGGGGTGTCAGAGAGATTGAACACAGGCTGTACGTCCATAAACAAAGACGAACAAAAGATAAACATGAACATAAAGAGCCCATGGGAGACTATCTGGGGCACGGATTGGAGGTGGAGAGGGAAGGAAAGGCAGGCTAGAAATCTGCCCTAAGTCTGTTTTTATTTAATGCCAGTTATGATCTGGAAGGAAGCAATAAACACCACATTCATTCAATTTATATTTGATGTAACAACTCCTGTGAATTAGAGACGTGTTGCATAAACCAATGTGGACAGACACAAAACATAAAGAAAGTTAGACAGGTTGGAAATAACAAAACAACAGCCAAGTGGTTGGGCACAAGGCAGTAATCTGCAGGAGGAAGCTGAACCTCAAATGCAGACATGAAGTGGAGAAATGTGCTTAAAGAAGGGAGACAGAAAGTCCTAATAACAGCAGAAAGCAACAAACTGGCTGGGATCTTGTGGAACAGACTCATCCCAAAGGAAGAAATGGGGTAAGTATCTGGATTCTACTGATTTACGAGGAATTAAGTCAATGAGACAAGTTTGGCTGTATGACAGCTGAGCAAAGAGAGCAGAGTGTGCTCAGGCATTAATGTTGAGACAATCTGCTGGAGGTGAGGAAATACTCTGGGGATGTCTATCTATTTTGACAGTGTAAACATCACAAAGGAGGAGAAGGACTGGTTTATGGAGTGAGGACGAACAAGGATCAAAAACAAGCTAAAAGAAATACAGGCTGACTAATTGACAGGGTGAGCTGTATTGCCCTATGAAACCGCTAGATGTGGAGTGGTCTGACATTTCTTTCTCTGAATCCCTTTAAATTAGATTGGATAAAAACATAAGAAAATGGGTCCTAGGAAACAAGTTTTTGTCTTTGAGAGGAGAGACTAAATGGATATAGAGGGCAATGGCAGCCAGGGTTTGTCTGCTAATACATCTTGTCTGTTGTAAAATATGAAGAAAAGAGCCTTCCTCTCCCCTAAACTGCCCTTACAGTAAAGTTGCCTGGGAGATTAAAAAAAAAAAAAAAGTCATAAAACCAGGGAACAGCTGAAGAGAAAGGACAGGGAACTAATGTGAATGACCTTCCAGCAGGTACCACCTAAGAGAAGCTTAATAGTACAGCTTAAGGGCTGTACTATTCCATAGGGACAAGAGAAACCTGAACTTCTACTCCTTTCATCAGGCTGAAATTGAGCCCATATCTCCCAGCTCCCCAAACTGTACAGCCTAGGAGAGGGAGCTTGGTTACCAATCCTTTCAACCATGCTTTTAGTCTCTTTCCCGAAGAAAGGAGAATGCTCAAGGAACTTGAAAAACATGAGCAGAAGAAAAAGGTAGGATGTCAGTGTGGATTTGGAACTTTAAAGGCGACTGCCTAGCGCAATATGGATTTGGAGGGCTCTGGAGGCAGGACTAGAAGCTGATGAGTAAAAGAAGCTTGGCTGACAGACATGTAGATGGCTCAGGAATTTAGACAATCTGAGAGTGAAAAGGAAAAGGCAAGGGATTTTGAGGTCTAGTATTGGTTATAGTGTAGATTAACCTAGAACTAAGTACTTACAGGATTATTGTCTTAAGGTATTAAGCCTCATTCCTGTGCCACATGAATGTCCATAATATAATGGAAAATTGCCTTTCATTTAGATAACTCCATTCCTCAGTCAAGTAGCTATAACACATTATAAGACAACATCTCAAGCTTTTGGCTGAAGGGGGTGAAAAAAGAAACCTATTGCAAATCACATTTGCAAGTGTAAGACACCAGGAACTATCTTTCTAGCTGTCTGGAGAAGATAAGGAAAAAAGTGACAGTGAGGTACATATTGATACATCACTGGTGGTGAAAACATTAGACTTGGTAACAAGCTGTCTTTCTTTATCTAGATACTAGTCAGTGTTTTTGAAAAACCTCACAAGGATAGAAATAAATTCTAAAAATAAAACAAACAAACAAAAAAAACCCAAAAACCATTACACCTTACTCCAGAAAGCTGTGAGGACACTGAAACTCATGATCCTTATGAGGAGAGAGAACTCTCACCTTACAGAATCTTAAAAGGTATTCAAACATTAAGTATTTCTACTCTGATTGTCTCTATTATACAGACAGTCCACAGATGAAACAGCCATTTCCAATTTTACTACAAAGAATAGTTGCACAATATCTTCAACATGCAGGAGGTAAAAGCCAGGGTCATGCTTTCTATATACAGCTCCTGGAGGCACTGAATCACACAATAGTTGAGGCTGGCAGGCACCCCTGGAGATCGTCTAGTCATTCCCATGCCCAAAAGACAGCCACATTACCCGTGATTGTCTCTAGTAGAGTTTTGAATATTTCCAGAGATTGGGAACCCACAACCCCTCCGGGAAGCCTGTGCCAATGTTTGAGCATCCTTAGATTGAAAAGATTTTATTATTGTGTTTCAGTGGATTTGTCTGTGTTTCAGTTTTTCCTCATTGTCTCTGGTGCTGTCAGAGCACGATGGAGGAGAGGCTGTCTCCATTTTCTTTACATTCTCTCCCTCAGATAATGATAAGACTCCTCCAGGCTGAACAGTCACAGCTCTCACAGCCTAGTTCTTGTGTGTCAGATGCTTGACTCCCTTAGATGTCTCAGTGGCCCTTCACTGCACCAGCTCCATAATATCCATATTTCTGTTGTACTGGGGAGTCCAACACTGGACCCAGCTCTTCAGACAAGTCTCACCGGTGCTGAGCAGAAGGAAGGATCACCTCCTTCAATTTGCTCCCAACACTCTGCCTAATACATCTCTGGGGGCTGTTGGCCGTCTCTGCTGCCAGGGCACACTGCTGGCTTACGGCCAGTCTACCATCCACAAGGACCACCAGGTCCTCTTCCACCACGCTGCTCTCAGGCAGTCAGGCCACAACGCGTACTGTTGCAGACCACTGGTCTGGAGCAACCTTTAAATCCCTTTGGAAATAAAGGACTAACCCTAGTTCTGCACCCTTTATGTGTGCGTTGTGAGACAGTGCCACAGATGTCCCCTTCTCTTCCCTGAAGAAGGGAAAAGCAAAGAGGAGATTTCAGCTAGCTACTGGGAAAGACTTTTAAATGGCATGGAAATTAAAATGTTGGAAAATCATGCAATCATGAAAATTCTGTCACTGGGGCTTAGACCAGTATCTAACAGGAAAATATTTGGCTTAGCTGATCCTGCTTTCAGACAGGAGAAGGGATTTAATGAACTGTCAAGGCCTTTGCAATGGTTCTCTGCTGATTCACTACACAAAAATAGTAGCATCGATGGTTGAAATATCTTACCCTGTTATTCTATGTATGGTACCTATCATCTCACACAGTGTTAAAACAGCTACTTATTAAAAAAAAGAAATTTTATGCTCTTCTCCTCTGCAGGACCCTGGTGTTTTATGAACACTGAGAAATTATTTTCCCAGGGCTCCTGACAATGAGAAGGAAGTATTACCTTCTATATTTACTCATGGTCACTGAGTCCAAATTGTCAAAAGAAACTATAGACTTTGTTTTCTCATTTGAGATGCTTAAGAACAGATTTTTTCATCATCTAAAAAATATCTTCAAAGCAGATTTCCCATAATACTGAGTATTCTGAATATTCCATATCAGATTCCAGTTGTCAGGGTTTCCAGAAAGCAGTTACCATCTGTGAAAAGTTGTGAGTTAAATGACTAGCCCAACATTATGTTTGGAATGATGTGCAGCAGAATAACAAAAAATCCATAATAGCAACAACATCCAATACCACGACAAAAGTCAGTTTCCCAAACCACAGTACAATCCTTTCCTATCTTGAAGTCTTTTGCCATCACTCTCCAAATTCCACAATTTCTGCAATGAGGTAACGATGATTCATCCCACAGCAGGTCCATCCTCTGCAGTAAGGGAAAAAAATAAGTCAATGAAACCACCAGTCTGTGGTCATGCAATCAAAAATTGGAAGACAATATACACATGAACCTGAACTATGGCAGTTTTAATTCTGGCATTCCTTAACCTGGCTTGGAAATTATAATGATCTTTTCTGGGTTTTTTTGTTAATTTCTTTTGGGGTTTAGTGGGGTTTTGTTTTGTTGGGGGGTTTTCTTGGGATGGGGAGGTTGTTTTGGTTTGGTTTTGGCTTTTTTACTGTTTCAAGTACTTCTAAGGCTTTCTGAAAAAGCAAACTGGAAAGACAAATTCTTCCCATGGAATCAGCTGATCCACAGCTGGGTAAACAGCAGACCTGGAAGTTCTGTATCCTCACCACAGACCTTGGCAGAGCAGCTAATACTGATACACTGTTATTGTCAGACGGTTTTTGCAGTTGCATATATTCAGACATGATTCGTGCATTCCACAGGAAAACAGTGGTGTATCATTTCTTGAAAAAGATAGTCTTCAGACAAATTGACATTTCCTGCTGTCACTCCAGCTTCTATCCCTCAGTTTTGTTTAATTTTATAGGTATACCAGCATATTGGCTCTCTTCCAGGTATAAAAAGTAGAGGAATATTGTTAAAAGAGGGTTAGTTGGCTATATTTGTCTCCACAGATTTTAGGGCCAAATAACCCACAGTAGATCTATAACTGGATAGAAAAGCTAAATATCTTCTTCATAAAACTGTGCATAGTCCCGGTGCTTATTTCTGAATCTAAAATAAGACTCAAAGCATACATCTCTGTTTTGATCTTCTGCAGATTTTATATACTTCAAATTACACTGACTCCTGTAGAGTTAATTTCAGGTAAGTAACAAAAGCAAGTAACAGTACTGTTATACAAATATTTCGTATCATTTAGACACGACTGCTTTCCCATGTTAAAAAATCACAAATGATTGAATACACGTGTCTGTATATAAAGGCCCAATTCATTTTTTCTTTTTGGGAATGTACATCTCTATGTCAATCAAAGTCAACATAGAAGCACTAATAAAACAATTAGATCTGAAGTACCCCTAGTTGTTTAATAACTTTAGGCCTGTATATAAATGGATCTTGGTCTTTCAGCTCTAAATACCTAGAATAGCTGAAGAATTCAATGCATTTCTCTGCAGAAGAAAAGCCAAGACTGAAAATATTGCATTTGAGATGTAGAAGCAAGAATCACAGGATCAATCATGCAAAATAAATTATATGATTATTAGCATAATTCAGAAGCTATGTGAAAGATGACAAGCTGAAAGAATGTGTTTAAACATGCCAAATATGCTTGGGATATCTCAGAAGAATTTCACCTCCTCAGATACAAATTGGTTGGTTTTTATCATCTAGGGCTAGCTAACCTACAAAGCACTGGAAGTGTACCTGCAGTACACTGGAAGGCTAAAAGTATCAGATGAAAAAGGGACACGTTTTTGTCGCATTATTGCTACTTACAACTCCAGTGACATATGGCATAAATGCATGTAACCTCAGATTTTGACAATTTGTTCCTAATGACTAAGCAAAATCCCTAAATGAGAAAATTCCAAGGAAGGCTTTGAGCAAAGTCCAATAAGCAAAGGGACCAAAATCTGATGCTACTGATCAAGTTCAGTACTATGGTAGGAACAGCAGACCTTGAATGGTAGCTAATAAACCATATCTAATTCATGTTTGAATCACATCCCTACTTCTTCTGCACTTAACTGATATTCATATTACATACCTGTGCACACATTTGCTACTACATGTGTTCTAGTACTGTTGCTCCATTAATGGTGCTTGTTCTCTAATTTATGTCCACTGTTGGAGTGCTCACCAAAAGAATGTCATGTGTGCAAAAGTCAAGAGTGTTAACACCTACTTGATAAACTGAAATCCTCTGCTTACCAGTATCTATTGTCAGGAATCTAACAAATACTTCAGATTTTATAATTTCGTCTGACGGAATGCCTGAGGCTGGCAGGTAGCTCTGGGGAACCTCTGGTCAATCCCTTGCCCAAATCAGGATCATATTGCCAATAATCAAGTTCAATTGGGTTTTGAATATTTCTACAACCTCTCTGGGCAGCCTCTGGCAGTGTTTGACCACCTTTGCATTAAATTTATTTATTTATCCTCATATGCCAGATGCTCCAGACCCTTAAATATCTCAATGGCCCTTCACTGGAGTCACTATAGTTATATCCTTATCTCTTGTACTGAGTAGCCCAGATCTAGCAGTCTGTACCTCTTTGGAAGTGAAAGGATTCTTATTCTGCATCTGTATGTACAGAATATAAGAGCTTTTAATTCTGGGAAATAATTTGCCACTTCTGTGTGTTTATGTTTTAATTCTTTAACAGGTAAAGAGTTAGAAGTCTTTCTAAAAAATACATGGACATACATAGGCTTGGGAAAAAGATGGCCAAAGCAACATTCCTGTATTGAAGGTAGGCATGCCAGCTGCTCCCAGCTATGCTAAAGTTAGCTTTAACAAGTAGCCACAGCAGTGTGGTCATAGTGAGACCAGCAGAGAACATCAGTTGAAGTACAGTTCCAGAAACGTATATAAGTTGCCACCTTATGCTGAAGTCCAGCCTGGCCTGTCTCATACTGTCATTACCCATAAGAACCAGAGAACATCCAGTGTGAGACTGCCTCTCTGCATAATACTCGCATGTTGATTGGGCTATGTAAGCAAACCCTTCATGTCTTATTTCTTCTTGGGATGACCTATATTCTTGGGTCAGCCTCCAGGAAATCCCCATGTCTTGCACAGAGAAACCTCACCACTGTTGTCCCTCCATCTTTGCTAGATTGTATCTGATACAAATCCACCCAGGTTAACAAATTAATTTAGTTTGGGGTATTGGGTCTGTAGGTAAGTTTTCCTGGCTTAGTTGTTCGGCTATATTGCATAATAACACCTACCTAGAGAGTGTTTCCTGTTACTAAAGGCATCATTGAGGAATGTTTAATTCTTGGCAGAACTCCAGTTTTTGTTATACACAATCCAGATGATATAAATAAATAAACTATGAAACATTTGGAGAAGACAAATCACCAATCCATCAAAATGCCTGATAAATTAGTTTAACAGACTGGACTACAGACATATTCAGTGATTCATCATCACAAAGAGTAAATAAGTTCAGATTCAGCAAAACTTGATTGAATCATGCTGAATTTTGGCAATTAACAAAATGGATAGTCTAAAGTCTTACTTCAGGAACACATAATCTCTTAAGATTTATGAGTGTTATTGTTCATCACATATGTTTCTATGTTACTGTTTGCTGTGTTGAGAAATGGATACTCTGAGTGTACAAAGGTTTGCATGTTATTACACATTTTAGTCTCCAAGAAACTCTTCTCCTTACTCCTCTCTTTGGGATACAAAACAAATTTTTACAATAGTAAGCTTCCTGATTGCTTCCTCTCTCCCCCCAAAATTTCCAATTTCTTCCATGTTGTATTCAGTTCCATATGATCATTCAATACATCTTGCTAAGATATCTGTTGCAGGTTGTGATGTAGCCAAAAAGCAAAAGCTGAACTTGGGCACGTCCGTTCAGCCATTGGAAAGAATCCTCAGCTTTTTTTAATTCAGTAACACTATCCTCATTCACTGGTCACTGTATTAATCTCCTGGCAACTGTAGACTAGGAACAACGTGTGCCTATGAAAATCTTTTAAGTGACAAATTGAGGGAATAACCTACGCACTTTTTATCAATAATTATGTTTGTTTAATGTTTATATTATGGCAATATCCAGAGGTCACAGTCAGGGTGGAGATCCAGATGTGCTGACTGCTGTGAGGATGGGAAGGTAATGGCCTTTACAAAGTAAATTGGAAAAATATAACCACTTGAACATTTGATGTCAAGTTCTCCATGGTGTAATATCATAAAGTCCTCAAATATCCTTGCATTTGAGGATTTCTTTGTGCTATAAATATTGGCTTGGGATACAGTTGGTATTATTAACTTTATAATACTAAGAGGTATAATATACAGTACAAGTTCTAGATTAGTGGTGGTGGCGAATCTGCCTTCAGCCTTGGATGGCAACTGTATTTTCCAGAATGCTTAAAACAACAAACAGGGATTTCCAGCCAGCATGATGGATTGTGGGTCAACATTGTCAAAAGTTGATATTTGCAATCGGAGTGTTATCACACAAAGAAAGCCTCATGTCTCTGTCCAAGCAAATGCATGTATTTTCATCTGGAAATACTGATTTTCCTCCATGCCCTCCATCCCAGGTTTTACTGAGGGAAGCAACACTGTCTTTGAAGGGTCCGAATATAAGAATATTCAGAATATGTCTGAATTTTAAGTATGTCCAGTGCAAGTCAAAGTGTGCTCAACGTAAATAGCCTCTACAGCTGTAGAAAAAAAAAAAAACCCAACAAAAAAAACCCTCAAACCAAACAAAAAAAACAAACCACAGGAAAATCAATTTTGTATCAAAGTCCTGTCCTAAATTCTAAGTACTGATTGTTACCGTATAAGCAGTGCCTACACACACACACACATATGTATGGATGCACACATGCATATTATTTGTCATGTTATGGCTGGTCTCTGAAATAAGCCTGTTCATTTTTTCTTGTGAATTACAGAAGTAGTATTCACTGAAGAAAGCTTGCCCTTGATGATGTCTATCCTCCAGCCTATCTGTAGGTCAGACAGGAATGCCTTACAAGGCAGCTTCTGCTGGTTGGAGAACCTTGTTCAGATAGATGACTATTGGTGTGGTCTCTGTGCTGCTAAATTTAAATTTTAAACCTCTTTAAATTAACCCCAGTAATACTGCAAACAGAGAGCATTGCATTCCTGCCACTACAGGTGACTGAAGTACATCTCAGCACACATTTTGTCCTAGGAACTGCAGAGAAAAAAAATCTGCAAAGTATGCACCTATGTGAAGCTCTCTGCAGAAAATATTTGCTCAAGGTGACTTACAAAAGTGGTATGTACATTTGATAAGGAGCACCAGGAGAACAGGAGAAAAAAAAAGGATAGTGAAGCAGATCAAAAGGAAAGAAGAAACTTGGTACCGGTGGTACAAGCACTGCTACCTCTCAAACAGCTTTTATTTTCAAGCACAGCAGCAATACATCTGCTCTACTTGTGGCAGTTTGTGTGAGTCACAAATAGGGTTTCACAGCCAGCAGTAAACTTGTGAGCCATAAGACCCACTCCCTTCAACTCCAGTGATCACCTCCGAGGAACATCATAAGGCTTGATTAACAGATATTTACAGAATGTTTTGAGATGCTGAGATGAAAGTCACCATAAAAGGCTACAGATTTTTCATAGTGTTCATAGACAACCTGCTCAGACCAGAAGCGTTCACTTTTAACATCACTTGAGCCAGCTACCAATCTGATATCTCCACAGGAATTTCCTAAAACAGATGTGGCTGTCACAGTTAATCTCTCTTTTACTAGGAACTCTAAAAAAAAGGAACTCCTGGAAAAGGAAATAAAACAAACTGCATTAAAACTGATGGTGAGAAGCCCCGTAACTCTGTTCCCACAGCTCATGGATTCTCCATCTGTACCTTTCAGAAAGCTGCCATAGTGACTAACTCTGCGAGCTTCACAAATTAGACCTGACCTAGATTCAGTGAAGTCTTTGATCAGCAGCTGGTTAGTGTAGTATTCCAACTGCAATGAAGCTCAGAATTGCTCCACAAAGCAGCAGCTTGAAAAGAAAAACAAATAAAATGAAATTCAGGTTTTCTTCACAACATGCTGGCCCTCACTCGACTTTATACCGAATGAATCAGTCAACAAACTGAATGGTGAATTCTAAACTACTGCTGTTTTTTTCATAATTTCATAGTATTCACTCTTGAAAAATATTACTTTGTTATTTCCTCTTACTCTGTTATAGGAATAACAAACTCCAGGAGAGCAAAGAAAACCATGACTCTGAAAAACAGAGAGGGTTATAATTATGCATATTGTTAAGTGCTTTCTTGAATTGAGGTTAAGAAATTTGAAGTTTAAAATCATGTTAGCTAAGGATAAAATAGTTCAGGGACTTTTTTTATAAACTGATCTGAACCATATGAAACTCTTCAGAGCATGGATCTGGACTGGCAATCCTTCACAACAAGGTTTCCCATGATGTTTTGGACTTTCTGCATTGTGTACAGAAACTGAGCACAGATGTCCCAATATGTTTCAGAAATTTTAAAACCTTTTGTTCTATGATAGCAGTGGGAACAGTGGGAAACATTAATTAGAATCTTATTTAGTGATCTTTTTTTTTTTTAATTGGCTTGCTCTTGTTTTACATATGATCCAAAAATATCAAAGTGAATCAAAACTAAAGGAAATAGTTTCTTTATCCTTCATCCACTAGTGAGAGGCCTCTTTACTTTTGGAGGCATATAAGAATGTGCATATACTCTCAACCAGATCCTTAGATAGACAACTCTGACCTTTAAGATAAATAGCAGACCAAACATTTGAGATACATTTCAGGCAAGATACTGCCATTGCAAAGTTACAGTGAATAACTCAGAAATTATTGCTGCAAACGGTTCATTTGTCTTTTTAAGCAAGTAGGGGGTGCTCTCCCATTCTAAAAATGGAACATAAACCTTATGCAGGTTATGAGAAAGTTTTTAAATTCTTTTGCATTTTGAGCAGTTACTAATAAATTATTAAGGTGGACTCTTTTTCACTAAGCAGAATTTAAAAACCCAGCCGTATCTCGATCACAGTAGGGCCTTGTGTGGCACAAAATCTTTCTTATCGTG
>VYZS01072890.1:20175-43804 GCA_013400695.1 Neodrepanis coruscans
AAAAAAAAAAAAAAAAAAAGAGGTAGATATGAGATTATATAAGTTACTAGATCCTAGTTGTTATTATCCTCTCATTCTATTCAAAATAGTTTTGATTGAATGAGTGTTTTATACTATCTCTTGTGAAGTCTTGTTATTGAATAGTTCTGTAGATTTCAAACAGGAATAGTACTGAATAAAGAATTTTTAACAAACCTAACAAAATTACAATTAGTGACAGCCTTTTCCCAAAATTGTAAAGAATGGTTCAAAATACAATTTAAATTGACTTTTTTTGGTAAATGGATTTTATAAATTATTCCTGTAATACTCTGCTAACATTTGTAATGTCATGTTGTTTTAATCTATATCATATTTCCTACATGAGTGTTATTAACAGAAAATACTGAAATCTCTAGGTCATCAGGATTAGCTTTCTACCTTCATGAAGAAAAATATTAAAAACACACTGCATAGCTAAGACTTAACTATTTCCTTGTTGTCTTTTGATAACTCAAAATACAATTGCCAGAGTTTATATAAAGTCCAGGTTTTTTTCAATGTTTCTTATATCTGCAATATTAATATCAGAATTTTTTCTCATCTCCTCTATAAATAACAAACATTGACAAAGTTCGTTCATCTACCATTTGAGAATACAGTTCTTAAAATCAGGAATTTTCAAGGATGATCTTGAAGTTCCAGTGCCTTACTTAAGAGACAATGCAAGTCAACAGAAAATTTTCCACTAACTTCAGGGAAGAAGGGCTCACAGTTGCTGTTTTGTTAACTATCATCCCTGACTCATATTAGAACAAATTTATGTAGAAAGGAAGGGAATTTGCATATTTATGAGGTTTTCATTTGGTTAGGTCTGGATAGGGGAGTTAAACTACAGGATATTCATGGGAATTTTTGAAGTCTGGAGAGAATACCACTACAATTTTCTTTCTGTCTACTTTTGGAGCACGTCCACCTTCTTGCATTTAGAACTCTGACTTCATTTGGTTAAACTTCCTTTCAAATGAACTTTAAAAAATTTCCAATTATCATGGTTTAACCCTAGTCAGAAACTAAATACTAGGCAGTTTCTTGCTCACTTCTCCCCCACCACCTCCATCCTCAGTGACATGGGGAGGAGAATCAGAAAAAGGTAAAACCTGTGGGTTGAGATAAAAACTGTTTAATAACAGTTAAATAACAATGGACTTGGCTATTCTTGGGAGACACTCAGGTAAGCAAGAGGTGTTTCTAGGCCCATTTGCAGGCTATTTAAAAACAGCTCCAGAATTTTTCCAGCTACTGGGAAGAAAATTAACTCTATCCCACCTGAAACCAGAACACCAATTATAAAAGCCTTGTGCATAGAATGTTTATATAATCTTCTGCTTTTATATTTTAATTTGATTTTATGATTCTATACTTTATATGTTCTGCTTTTAGATTTTAGCCTGATATTCTTGTATTTTAAGTAAAAGAAAATCGACAGATGGATAGACAAACACTGAAGAAATAAAATTAACTCAACTCTGTCTTTTATAGCTATTTAAAAACTACTCTCCAATGTCCATTAGACATTGACCAGTAGAGTTATCGTACACTAGTCAAATTATATTATTAACTTTACTTCCCAGTGTTATTGCCAGATTTTAAAACCATGTCCTTTTAAACTCAGTAATTAGAGACTGAAATTAACTGGCAAAATTTCAGTTATTTAACAATCATTTTGAGAATAAAATGTGATTGAGGAGGTTGTATTTATGCTTTTGAATGTGGACCTCTGTAGGTCTCTTTTTTATTCTTTCATAAGTAACTGGACATCAGTCTTGTATTTATGGAGCATTATTGAAAGTTTCTTGAATTTTCACTTTATTCAACTTTGTATGAGAATCTGATTATGTAGCCTACGTTAGTACTCTGCTTATAAATTTGTAGTCATCTAGTCAGGATGCAGAAACAACATTAGGCTTAGATGATCTCTTGCATGCTGTGAATAGCAAATACCAAACTGAATACACAAAGCCAACAGTTTACAAATAAACGTCAATGAAAATTATTCTTTCATATTTCTTAGCAAGTACCTCTGAATGTCAAAGATAATAGGGAAAAAACCCCTCCAAATCAGCTTATGAATGATGGAATAACATAATTATAATATAATTAAAAATTAATGATGGATAATAATGATATTCAATGCTTCAAACATTCCTAGTTACCTTTTGCAGACCTACAAATCAAAGATGATTTCAGTCCATCCCCATGCTCTCTGACTGTAGTCCTCTATTTTGTTCTGTCTGAAATAAGATTGAAGCAATCAGAGTGATACTCCTGCTTTCAGCTGTTCCCAGTGTTAGAGTGACACACAGGAGAATTTAGTAAATCTCCTAAGGAATCCCTCTCTTACAGAACTTTTTTCGAAGGAGCTATGATCAAATAAGTCTTGCACTTCATTACAAGGGATGGAGTGTGTAGTGGTTTGGGTCAGACCAGAGAGGAAGACAAAAAGAAAAATAACTCTTTTCCCCTCCCCAGTTTTGGTTAAGGGGGAAGGGTCAGCTGAGCTGGGAAAGGGGGTGCCCCTTTCCTTGGTTTCCCATCAGCCTTCGGGGGCTTGGGATATCTGGGAAGGAGGGTGGGACCTCTGGAGTGGCCCGGGATTACAAAAGAGATTCCTCTTTGCCTCGGTTTCCCATCAACCCCTTGGACCCCACAGGGAGTTCTGGGAAGGGACTGGGAGGATTATAAAAACCTGAGGAAAGCAGTGCCCACCCTCTTTTCTTCCGCTCTGTGGCAAAGAGCCGGGCACTCCTCCTCAGCACTGCCTACTCAGAGGACCAGTACAGACGCTGCTGTCCCCTACCTCTCCCCACGGATTCCTAAGCTCGGCACTGTATTCTACCTGAGAAGACCCCTTAGAAGAACCTCTACACAGACATGCCACCTCTGAACACTGTAGCTTCTCCACCATAGCTCCTGGTTTGTGTGCCCCCATCTCTAAGCCTCTTCTGTGTTTTCTGGGGGCCTTCCTCCTCCCCCTCATCCCCTGAATGGGGCACTGCTAGCCCATTCCCACTGCGAGGGAGGGGCTTTTTGTCCGGGAGACAGAGCCTTCCATTTTTCCCTTCTTGGTTTGCACGTGGTGTGTCCCCCTTCGGACCCCTCCCGGCTGGCACACAGTGCCCTCTGCTTGCTGTAACAGAGTAACTGCACCCTCCGTGTCTCCAGCGAGACATACAGCGCCTCCTGCCAGCTGTAACACAGTAATTACACCCATCCATACTCACATTCCCCCATACATCCAATAAATTGTTGCCTTCTCTATACGTCTCTCATCCGTTGATAACACCTAATATTGTCTCAAACCGGGACAGAGTGGTACAAGGAGAATATATTGTGTGGAAAAAAAAAAAAAGCGCCCTCTCTAGTAGCCAAAAGTAATAGATAAACCTGACAAAGTATCAAAGTGCCAATAGGAGTCATTGTCTAGTCATCAAATTAGAAACAGAGAAGAGGATAGACGCACACAGGAAGAACTTGAGCAGAAATTGATGAGCAGGAAAACAGGTGTCTGATATGAATTAGAACTAAACAAGCAACAGACTGCTAGAAACCGTAGCAAGCTGTTTATTTTAATAACTTGTTGACTGGTCAAAACACTAAAAATTAAAAAGAACAGAGTGTTCTTTCTAATTTAACTTAAAATCTACATGAATTTGTACAAAACCCTGACCTCTCCAAAGATCACACATATTATTGTTTGGTTTATTCCTTAAGAACTGCTTATCTATCTTCTATCCTTCAACTGTTGTTCTCTTGATATTTCCTACATTTCTGTTTCCTGTCTAGAATATGTCTTCAATTTATAAACCAGGTTATTAAATGGCAAGTAGTTTAAGGTAAATCTCATGCTTTGTAGTATCTGAACTGCCTCTTTAAATTTGGAATTAAACTATTGCTCCAGCAGAAAGGACTTTCTGCTGGAATTAATTATCGTGTAATCTGTATGAAAAACACAACTGTAATAATCAGGCAAGCAAGTAGACCATGTAATATTAATAAACTATTATAGGCATCACACACATTCTTCACACTTGGTTGTCTAAACAAATCAATATAAAGAGAAAGATCTAGTTAAGGCTGGGATGAAAACCTAATTCTTTATCTTTAAAGCAAGTCAAAACATAACAATTCAACTTTATTATATATGGAGTTGTTCATACAGATTGCATCTCAAAGGTTTTATGGAGCTAGATAATAATTTTCCAGAGTAAGATAAGAATAGTAACAACAAAAGAGAGAAATTATATCCACAGTCACATTCCTCTATCAGTGGTGTAAATTGAAACTAGCACTACTGAAATCAATATGCTTTACACTGATAGGGAATTGCTCAGAGTTTAGAATTAGGCCCTGATTAGGTAACAGAGAAACTTAGAATTGTAATAGAATAGTAATTCAATGAAGCAGAGACACAGGGTGGCAATTTTCAGATAGCATGAAATTTAAGAGAGGAAAGAAAAAATAAAGAAGCAGCAAAGCAATATGGATGAAGTCTATCAATGTTTTTAAACTCAAGAGGAACACATGGAAACTCTATATGAAACAATTTTTATAAGGATATATGGGATTTTTCTCACCATCATGCTGTGGAACTCAATGGGAGTTTTTCATCAAATTCTGAACTTTACTCTGTATCACAAACTAGAGATGTGTTACTGGAGTATAGGGAGTGCTCTAGGCAGCAGAAAAGGAAATAAACAAATAATATATATTGGTTCACTTATACACAAGACAAAATTAGAGAGGCATGTTCCTTCACTAGATAAAAACAACAGTAAATGTTTCAATTTTGTGTGTTTTCTTTATCAAAAAATCCCTAAACAACAAAACTCAAAATTTAGTGTATCTAGTGATCTCCAAAATAGCAGAGTGATTTTAAAAGATTAGTGGTTGAAGCAGCACTATCTTCTCTTAGCAGCTGGCAGATTTCTTGCTAACACCCACATATTCCCTTATGCAGTCCTCTACTCTGATAGAAGGTACCCATGAGGCCTGATGCCTGATTTTGCTTCACCATGTTGTATTTAGACATTAAAATACAAAACACACACGAACACACATCCTTCCCCCCTCCAGGCCATCACACACCCCCACAAAATTCCATCCCAAATAAAATCCCTAGTTACCAACAGAATAATATGAACATTTGTAAATGTGTTCTCTTTCTGGAGATCTGACACATATGAAATATGTCCCTTAAAAAGGAGAAATTTACAAACTTGTGTATACTTAAAAATAATACTTTTTTCCAATATTAATTTCTCCTCAGTTTAGGCAGTAGCTGGTTTTTAATTTCAAGTCAGTCAATTAGTTCTATAGCTATTGGCCAGGGAAAAAAACATTTTCCCCCAGAATTTCATTTTGCTTTTTTCCCTTGATCTTAGAAGTACTCTCTTTCCCTTGTTCAAGGTGGAAAGGATACCCTAAGAGAGTCTTAAAAGTTAACAATGAACCGTCATGCTTTTTGCTTAGTATCTACCACTCTAGCAGCATGCTAAGCCTATCTCTGATGAGCTTATGATTCTAAAACTTCTAAGCAGCATTCCCTTAAGGAAGAATGCATTTGAGAAATCCTTACTTTTGCCTGTTGTCCTTGTGGACCAAAGATCAATGCATGCACAAAATCATCCCAGCAGATGTGACTGTGAAGAATGC
The DNA here is from genome assembly GCA_013400695.1 of Neodrepanis coruscans. Classification (NCBI taxonomy): domain Eukaryota; kingdom Metazoa; phylum Chordata; class Aves; order Passeriformes; family Philepittidae; genus Neodrepanis; species Neodrepanis coruscans. The sequence goes on from VYZS01072890.1 coordinate 25,870, forward strand.
CAGGCTACAGACAGAGAAATGTCTAACAGCAACAGCTACAGCTCTAAGGTGTGCCATAAAGCATTGCAATTCATTTGCCTCACATAGGGGTTGTGATACCTCAAGCTGTGCAGTGGTAATCTATGTTGTGTTTTAGCCAATTTAGCCAATTTACACTGCTCATGCGAAGTTAGGGGTACTTCAGCTATCAGATCTTTTATTCCTTGTCCAGTATGGGGTATTAATCAAGTGAAGATAACAGCTATACCCGTCTCAGAGAATTCTCCTGGCAGTCCCCAGGCACCTGCAGTGAAAGTGTTAATGTATGAAAAGCCTTTGCCAACATTTGGCACCTCAATGTTATTGCCTGATCTGTTTTCCTATGTAGCTGGTATTGTCACCTCTCCTGATGGAGTTGGAGATGCTATTTAATTTCACTGCATAAGGGAGAGAGAACTCCATTGGTGTTTGTTGCCTGTCAATGAAGGTCTGTCACTAGTTAGTAGAAACTGCAAATTTGTCAGATTGCTCAGCAGAAATTGGAGTGACAGGAGACTGCAGATAATTGGGTTGTATGATATTTATCCTCTTTATTTCTCACAAAGAGTTGTTCCTTTTCAAGAAAACTCACAAAAGGCACACACTTCTCCACAACAGTCATTGAAAGCAGAGGAAAAGGTTATGCTGAAATGGAGTAAAATGTTATGCTTGACTAGATTCTCAAAGGAACTTAGGCACCAAATTACCTTTTTAAAAGCCAAAATGACCAATGTGTCAGAAGCTCCTTCCCTTAGCACCTGAATTTCTTCTGAACTGTGTAATGCCTCAGGGCTGCATTATGTTGTATCCTAGAAGAATATACAAAGAAGGTATTTCCCTGCCAGAGTTGAGCTAGTAGCAACACAGAGAGCAGCTGATGATACTTGAAGACCGGTTTGTTTCAGGCAGCTTGGTTTGCTTGTTTTTTTTATAGCAAAATTCTAGCTTCTCCATAAATGACATGAAGGAAGGATTTCAATTGGCCTCTTCTGTTTTTTTTCAAGAAAGACCTTTAATATTGAATCAGTTGGACTAGGTGTCTTTTTCTGTTTCTTCCCCAGTGAAAAAATTCTGCTTTGTGCAAATTTTTTACATATTCAATAGACAGTGGTAGAAAAGATATACCAACAGCATAACTTGGCACCATTCATGTGGGACAGTCAGGCTAAAATCTGTTCTCTGATGATCATTCAGTCAGTTACAGAAAGCAAAGAAAGCAGTGGGACAAAGTGACAGAGACCTGCCTGAGATTATTTTAATAGTTTTGCTGTGAAAACTTTTTTTGATTGATGGGAGAGTACAAATCTATACTGCAGATCTGCAAAGATGAAAGTTTAAACAGTTTCCTCCAGGCAACTGTAATGACTACTGAGATGCTTGGTAACAGGCTGGCAAGGGTCTTTGGTGCTTACAGGCTGCTAACTCTGTGATGTTGCTCCTCTCCATGAATCCTAAACATGAGAGGTATTCTTCTGTCCCTGATAGGTGATCTCTGCGTTTGGGAATGATCTTATTGTACTTTTTACAATTACCTCAGTTTTTCTCACAGACTATGCTTCTATCTGCTCAATGCATTCTCAGTCAATTCTGTGTTTATACATGTATAGAAAGCATAGATTTGCAGTCAGACCAATGACTCTGCGTTATGTACCTGTTCCAACTGTGTCCAACACCAATTTAGCATATCTGAATTTCATCCATTCTGAGTTGCTTTTGAGTTTAAACGACATACAGGACTTTCTAAATACAGATTGTCCAATTGGAATTGGGAATTCTGCTATTCATTCATCAGAAAATCTAAAAGTTTGTCACTATAGTGCTAAGTATTCATTCTTAGAATCGTTCTTGCAGATTGAAACCTTGATAGCACATAAGGAAATTCTTGGCATTTCAGGACATAGTCCACTGGGTTCTTTCATAGATTACACTTCTTTTTCCATGAAAGAAATGTTTTGACCTGAGAAAGTATAATTTAAAAAATACCATTCTCATATTGCTGTTATCTCACATGAGCATTTAATTCAGCTTCATCAGTATGCAAAGATAAATTTGACCATTTTCAGTAGAATATAGTGTTTGGTTATTTGATTACTGCAGCTCTTACACTTCTCTAACAGTGCACTAATGAAAATGTGAATATATTTATTCATGTAGTACTCTTCTACATATGTAAAGTGACATTAGGATGGTAACGTATTACTAGGGATTTTGTCTAAATCTGAGTAAGGACTTCTAAAGTATTGAAGGCAGATATGTCCCGGTTTAGAGACAACTATGTGATTTAAATGTGGGGACATGAGACTATGATATGTAGAAAAGGAGTTAGCCATTCTTTAATTGAAAAAAAAATATATATGCATATACATCTATACATATATATAAAAAATGTATTTAAACGAGAGAAGCATAGGATACAAAACCAATATTTCCAAACAAAACTGAACAACTTTTAGAGAACAGAAGGAAAACACTGTACCCTGTTAGAATTGGATAAGTCCCTGTGGCCACAGGAAAGTGGTGGTGGCAGTCTCGGTCTCTCTCAGCAAGTCAGTGTGCAGGAAGGAAAATAATCCCACCTGCTCTTTGGGTGGATAAGAGGGAAGACAAATCATTCTCCAATGAGGTCAGACTGAAATCCAGGCAGATGGCAGCAGAGTTGCTGCAGACACTTGGAGAGCGAGACTCAGTCTGTCTTCCCAGTTCGAGCTGCGTATGAAAGAGAGCCTGCACTTCCCCTGCTCCAGAAAACACATCATCTCCTGCAGATATGCACTTTAGTCCTGGGTGCTGCTGCTGCCCATGCCTCAGGCAGCACCAGGTGCCGGCTCTGCTGACCCCTGACTGCTGTAGGAACAGCAGGAGCAGCAGCAGGAGGAAGCAGTTGCAGTGGGAGAGGCAGCAGCAGGAGTGGGTCCTCAGCCGGGCAGGAATGGAGAAGAGGGCAAAGCAATTCCCCTTTTTTTTCCCCACCTTATCCCCATGAGCAAATGGGGAAAAATTTATATATATAGAATAAAATAAAACGCAACCATAACAAGGTGGTAAATAAAAATGCCTTGAAGATGTACTAAATTTGTTGCAGATTACTTTGGCCCAAAGCTCATAATTTTTTTCCTGATGTTAATACATTATTATCAGTGTTTTAGTTAAATCGGTGCTGCCAAGCCTAATGCTAATCATACCTTAGTTACCAGTTCATATACACATACATTCTTTCCCCTCCATTTTTTTCTCTCTCTTACAGACATACAGACACAAGAAAACCAAAACCACATCAAACCAAAAGCAACTCTTCTCCCCCCACACCCCCACCCCCCACCATAAGCTGTATGCAAGGAATTTTGTTTCCAGTGGATAGAAATAGAATTCTATGCTAATGGCAAACAGCCATTACAATCCATACAAATCACTTTCTTCATGATGCATTGTGTTGAGAACTCTGGCATGACATATATATCTTCTGACAGATCAATTCTGATTTAGCCTGTCTGAAATATGGTCAGTGCCAATTTCTTCTTCATAGAAGGAATTTTACAGAATTCCTTTGTTCTGCTGGAGAAGTCTCAATGTGGTGGTAAAAAACTGCTTAAAAACAGATGTTTCAATTTACACTATCAATACACAGATTAATGAGCAAAAAACTTCCTTTCAAGGTTTCCTTTCGATCACATTTATATTTCAGCTGCTCATCTTCATAATATTTAGAAGATCTCTCTACTATCTTCTAAATCTGAGTGCTAATTTTATGGAAGTTTACCTCTTCAGTCTTCTCTGAGACTTCAGAAATGTTCTTTTCAATCACAACATTTTCCTCTTTCCAGCAAAAACAAAATCAGTGTCTCCTCCCTCTTTCTAGTTAAAATTTTTAATTCCTTCTTTTCTCCTTATACTGTAAGTACAAATAACAGTCCTTTTCTTGGTGGTTGGCCAATAATAAGTACATTGGAAAACAGATTCATATTCTGGTAAATATGGTAGCTGTCACAAGCTAAATCTAACAAATTATATGGATGCCAAAGCACAGCCCCGATCCTTCTTTAAATATCTAACTCTAGACTTAAGATTTCTAAAATGTTTTAGTGAGATGCACACTCTAGAGGCACCTTTGTTTTTCCTTTAGATAAACAAAGTGTTTATTTGTGGTATGCTCACTTGAATTTTCATTATGTTGACTGTTTAAAATTATTTCCCTTGATATCAACAAATTACGGACTTTTCTATTGCCTCAGAGATAGCTCAGTGTGGTAAGTATTCTTACACAAATCCATCAGAGCCCTCTACAAACTATCTGTAGTTTGTATCCACACATTCCAGTTGTAGTATTTAGTGATTTAGTGACTGAAGAAGCCATCATGAGATTAGTTACGACTTCAAAGGAAAAAAGAAGTTGTTCTGTTTCTCTCTTACACTCAGTAAGTGGAACAGAAGAGAAGAAGCTGTTCTAATCATTAGGAGATTATATACACTGGCAACAGAAACATCAGTGCTCTAAAGGGAGCTGCAGCAGCCATAGTATATTTATTGGAAGTCTTAATCTGGAGATGTGAGTTACAAGTTCTTACTGTTTTGTCTTTTCAGTGTCAAGCTCTATCCTGTCCTTGCTAGGAAAGTTTTCCTCTATTAGACTTCAGTTTCATCTGCTCACCTAACAGTAGGCTGCATTTCCCACCTACTCTAATATCCAGACCTTCATTATTCCGGCAGCCTTTTGTTTTTCTGACTGGAACTGAGTATTCATTTCTTTCTATGTCATTGATTGTGTCATTATTAAAAAAAATCATAAATAATAATCTAAACTGTGATTTAGGTATTTGAAGCTAGTTTAAGACCAAGGCATTGCCTCCATCCATCTAGACTGTCTATCTGTAGGTATGTCTATTCAACTGGTGTCCCTTTATTTAATGTTGATTTTTCAGTTGCTCATCCATGTACAAAAATGTTTATTCTGAAAAGATGAGTGGAAATCTTCCCCTACTGTAGAAAATAGTTCTGTCTAGCCAAGTAGTAACACAAATTCTCCTTGAATCCTCTGAAGGCCTGAGCCTACATGAAACTTCATTTGATGATGTCACCAGATGTATGATGACACACATTTTTTGCCTAAAGTTTAGGCAAAAAACTTTAGTTTTAGGACTTAGAAACACAAGAAAGTTAAAGATACCGATACGATGAACACTTTTTAATAAATGCATTTGTTGTACAGTGCTGTACAGAAATTCAAGAGTCAAGAGATCATACAGAAGAAAGAAAGATTTGTTTCTAACCCAGAATTACAACATTATCTGGGAATAGTGTGTATGTGAGGAATTTGCATTTGTGGCCCTTATATGGTTCATGCAATTTTTTTCTTTTAAACCATCATAGATAAAAAAAAAATAAAATAAAAATGGGAGGAGAAATATCCCCTAGAAGAACCAACATGAAGAAAGCAAAAGATATAAAAAAGCTGTTGTAAGAAAGAATTAGGAGAGCATAACACAGCTGTCTAGATACAGATTGCTGTTGCATGGTTCAAATTCCTGTGTTAAAGAAGAAATAAAGAAAACTGTTTTAAGAGATTTTATTCTGCTTAGATTAAGGATAATGGGATAAATTAAAAAAAGGATGAACAGAAATAAGAGTCTTGCCATACTGAAACAAGGTCTAATATGATACTCTTTTTCAGACAAATCACAATATAGTTCTATTATTTTCTTTTTGTTAGAGAGAGATCTGGAATGAAAGTGTTGGTTGGAGCAACTGATAATGCAGTTATCCTTAACCTTGAAACTTTTCTGAATAATTTGCTTTTCACTCTTGGCTGCTCAACATTAGTGCAGTACAATTATGAAGATGTAAACATCACAAGGACACCTGGCCCAGAGCCTGTCACAATGAGTTAAACTGGAGTATTCGATTTCCTGAGCAACCATGGAGAGGGAATGAGCCACCTCATCAGGAATTCAACAGTGCCAGTTTAGGGGGAGGTGAGGATGCGAGGAGCTGATCTATCAAGCTCAGACAAGACCTAGCCAACCTTCCATTTTCTACTTTCGTTCAGGCAGTGTAAGCAGATCATAAATGGATCTGTCAAGTCCATAGCCAAATAAACTCTGAACAGAACCTGGAAGGTACCTCAACCAGTACCTAAATATTCTTGAAATATCCTTTTTTTCCCTCCTCCATTGCAAATGCTCCAGTTTACTTGTTTTAAATGGCTATAAATCACATAAAGAAGTAAATTGGCTAGAGAAGTGAGCATTTCATTATTTTGTTTTCACACCATTAGGAAATTTGAGTTGAAGTATACTGCAAGTTGTATGGACCACTAAGCTGCATCCATTCGGGGTTCTTTATTATCATATTAACCTTGCTTCTCCTTTTTTTCCAGACAGAAGACTGCACGATTGTTAACTGAAAGAATAGGTGATAGTGATAAGTAGATTAAATTTGGACTTTTAGTGATGTTTCCATATTATTATTATTTAATAATTCGTGAAGTGACCACTTTGCTGAATATATCAAAATACTTAGAACCAGTACTAGAGATTTTGGACAACTCTTTTAACCTTGTTCTTAATTAGTAAATGTGTCATGCTTCAAATACCTATGAAAAATAAGGTCTTTCTTACCACCTTTTTGAAAAATTTACTTTTCATCTCATTTAATGATGGTGCCATGTCAAGGTAACATCACTAACTTCATCAAGGACTCATTATGTGTTATGAAAATCAAACATTAGCAGAAACAGAAAACCTGCTGGGGGCACAATATAATTTTTTCATTACTGTTTTTCCAATGTTTTTCTCCATCCAGATTGTCTTAGACTAGTATACACATCCTCCTTCTTTCTCTCTCCATTTGTTTCCTTTTTCTCTGTACGTGCTTGTACATTGTCAGCACATATATATATCCTGGATAGCTATATCTTAAAATTACCATATTTCCCAGGCCCAAAAAACAACAGTAAATCTTGCAAAAATATGCCATTCAAATGTGCAGTCATATGGTAAGCATCTTTGTAAAGTAGGATGAAATTTTATGTTGCATCTACTGTTAGAGTTGCTCTGATATTTATTTTGACATATAATGTAAAGTAATGTTTTAAATTTTAATAATTTCTGAATAAATGGATGCTTACTTCCTTAGTTTAATGATTTTCAAAATAATCACTATCAGAATGTGCTTTTATTCTTATTTTAGGTTTATCATTAGTTTCTGGAATGGCGTGCTTTGATGTTTCTGAGTCAAAGCATTCTCTACATAAGGTGCACTAAAATTTTTGCAAGATCAGTCAGTAAATCACACATATAGATTTCATGTTAACAGTTAAAAAAGTTTATAAAAATATTTGTGGAAGAAAAATAAGCAAAGCATACTCTGTCTACTAATCTTAAAATAATCTAATCTTAATCTCCACCTTTCTCTAGATGACTTACCACTGTCCAGCTAAACACTTCGATCAGGTATTTGATATACTTCATATCTAGCATTCAAAGGAAATAACAAGTTGGACTACAAATTAGCTTTCATATCCCATCACATCCTTATCATCACTCCAGTTCCCTGTGGTTTGACATATTTTAAAATTCTCTCTTCCCTACCAGCATTATCAAGTTTCAACCTATTTGCTGTTCCTTGGGCTTATCTTGCTCTTTCTTTTTCTATCACCTTCACAATTTGTACATACAACTTTTGCCCATTTAGGTTCTCATGTAAAATGCTTACACTGTCTGCCTACCTATGCCATCATTGTGCTACAGAATAGAGAAATGGGCAAACTCAGTGATAGTTTGTTTTGGAAAATGAAGATGTTAAAAGTAGTGATAGTTATAAAAGAGGGCATCTCAGTACAACATGGACTGTAGTGTACAACTAGGAAAGAATTAAATCTTTGCTTTGATCACAATTTCTAGGAAAATAAATTGCAGTCTTAAATAACAGTCACCAGCTTATGCATGGTATTATATGTAGTTACCATAAACCCAGCAATAATCAAAATATATATAAACAGATTACATGGAAGAATAAGTCATATAGTTTACAGTGTGTGTTTGACTTGGTAATTGATAGATATTGTAAAGTAATTTGCCATTAGTCATTACTTGATCCCCTTATCTGAATCATTGATAATGATATTAAACAGGATGGCACCAATACTGTGCCTTAGGGAACACCACTAGTCACTGGAGAATGTGAACAACTGACTTCTGTGGGTGGGACTACACACTGAAGCAAGAGAACAGGGTGAAGAGGAAGAAGCAGTGGCAGAGATGAGTGCTAAACTGACCACAACCCCCAATCCCCATTTACCTTCACCACTGGAGTGAAGGAGGTAGAGAAATTGGGAGTGAAGTTCAGCCTGGGAAAAAGGAAGAGGTGAGGGGAAGGTGTTTTCATAATTTTCATTTCATCATCCTACTGATTTGATTGGTAATAAATTAACTTCATTTTTCCTAGTCAGGTCTGTTTTGGCTATGAATATAACGTCAACCCACAGTTCTTTTGTTATATTTCTCTCTCTTGTATAACTTAGAAAGTGGAAGTGATAGAGTAGCTTTAGTGGGCACCTGGCATCCAGCCTGGATCAAACCAGTACAAAAGCACAGAAAAAATGCCATTTATAATGTATTAAATTTAATTGATAAATTGGTTTAAGTGGTTCAGAATTTTGTCATTCTAGAAGACCAGACAAAAGCAATGCTTGTTTAATAACTTGTTTTCTTTGATGTCATCTTCTATATTCTAACTTTTATGCTTTTTTTTTCTACACTTCTCATCTCCCTCCACCATGCCAAATGGAGCAAAAAGTACTCCTAAGGTGTATAAGAAACCACAAAAACATATTTAGTCTTGGAGTAATCTGAAAAAAATCTGGTTCCAACAGAGCAGTTCCCAAGCCGAAACTTGACTAGTATGAATCTAATAAACAATATTGCTGTCATATTATTTTTGCTGGAATGACTGCACTGTTCAATTCCACTGCCTCTCCGGCATATCTAGCCTGCTTCATGTATAAAAGCTGTTGGTATAAATTCTACTAATGTCTATTTATTCCTAATTCACTTCTATTTCTGACCTAAAAGTCTAATCTTAAAATTAACTCAAAGCAGTTGTATGTCTTTTAATCTTCAGCGACCTATTCCTGATATGATGGTTTGGCTAAAGGTCAAAACCCTAATGACAGCTAAAATAAAAATTAGAGTCATAGTATAATTTTGAGACTCTGACTGCTTCAGGATTATTTCATGATATCTTGACTTTACCTGCAGTGAAAAAAAAAAAAATCAAAGGGAAAAACTTTTGTATTTCATAGGGCGGATAAAACCCGGTCTGGATATGGTTACAGTGGAGTGACAGCTCTTACTCTGCAGCTGCTAGGATCTAATTATACTGCCTGGGACCAGAACAAGAAATTGTGCAGCTCTGTGGAATTAGTAAAACTCAAACTGTACCCCATATAGACTGAAGGCTTGTGTGGATATCAAGGAGTGATCATTGAAATTTTCTATTGGTATGGGAGCAGGGACAAGGTAAAGAGAATGTCTCTGAGTGCAGTTATTACTGGCTTCAGAAGTGATAAATCATAATGTGCCTAAACTATCATGGTAGGAGCAGACCCGATCCAGGTTAGACCAGAGGGTGAAGGAGCTTACTGTGCTCTCAAGCCACATTCCTAAAGGGAAGTATTTTGTACAACGTACAAAATTGTACATTGTAGTGTACATTGTACACTGTAGTGGAGAGTATATGAAGTGTGAAATTGTAAGACAGAGTCAGACTTCCTGTTTTTCAGAGGTATCACTGAACTGCAAGATGTAGTAAGGTTCCTTATTCTTCATTTTCTCCCTATCTTTCCCACACTGCATGGGTTGAAATAAGGTCCTATGATTTTGGTTTTAATCAGGTAAGTGAGAACACTTTTTTTCAAAACTTAAATCATGGATATAAGCTCCAGAGGTTCTTATTTGTTGGATCAATTAACTTCTGCTAACAAGCAGGAGGCAAAAGATCTCCTCCTTTCAGAAGGACTCATCAGCTTGGACATCACTGTGCATTAATGTTGTTGTATGGCTTTGAAACTGAAACTGCTGTCATGTCTAATCTGCTTGAAATAAAAATAGGGAGTTTGTATCAATACACTTGCATATCCTAATGTTAAACAGAGAAGACTGAATTCAGACAACCATCTCCTGTGTAAGAAGAGAAAAAAAAAACAAACGGATATACTTTGCATTTCTTTAAAGCGAAAATATGCAAGTAATTTGTATTAGATCTTTTCTGTGTATAATTTCTTTACTCAGAAAAGAATTTTGCTCTGTAGTCCAGATGGATTTACAGGTAGAGGCTAAAATTTTTCAATTTAAACTTCATTGATTTGGGACTTAGTCATAATTTTTAAACAACAGGCTTCAAGTTGATTAGTTATTTCAGTTGTCTTCTTGTCATGGTTTTACCACTAGGAAGCGTGGTGCTGACAAGAGAGTTCCGAGAGAAGCCACACACACCCAAAAAAGAAAACAAACAAGTAACAGGGTTTATTTCACACACACAGAAAACTGACAATAAAGCGCAAAGACAGACAAATTAAGCTCTCCCAGACCCCATGTCTGGATGGGAAAAGCTCTAGGGTAGCGCCGGGTTTTCTGTCAGGGCTCCTGAAGAGGCACCGGAATAATTAGAGGACCATGACCTCAGCTCTTCTGGGTCCCGGGGCCGATTAGGAGAACTCTAAGGTAGCGCCAGGCCTCCGCTGGGCTCCTGAAAAGGCACTAGGACAATTAGAAAAACTGCGAATGCCCACCCCCCTTTCCCGGGAAGGAATACCACTGCTGATGGAAAGATATGGTCCTCAATCCGTGCCGCAGCCGCTGGAGTCGCCAATCAGCCCGTGTGCGGGGGCCAAACTCGACGCGGAGATGAGCAGAGAAGTTGCCCCAGCTGGCTCCGGCGAAGAAAGGGAAAGATGGCGGCCCCGCTTGCCTTTTTACAGGGGACCAGTCTTTGCGCATGTGCATGCGCAACCGCCCCCTGGGCGACCTCCTCTCTCGGACTGGACGGTCAGCGTCCGGGCCCCTCCCCCAGTAAGGCCCTGCGTGCACACGCGGAGCGCTGAGCCGGGCCGGAAATGGCGCTGGCCCCGGGCCGGATGTGTGGGTCCCCTGCGGCCCCGCCCAGTGCCCCAGGAGATCCCAGTACTTCCCCTGGGCCACCCTGACCTGTGCTGACCGGGCTGCTCGCCGCAGTGGCTCCCCCATCATGCGAGAGGGCTACTACCGGCTCCATTCAATTTCACGCGCAGAGGAGACCCATCACGCATACGCGGAGCGCCGAGCCGGGGCTGGCGGTGCCTGGGAGCTGCGCCCACAAAACAGCTGGGGGAGGCACTGCACCCCCGCAGGCAAACCGGGCTGCAGCAGCAGCTCCCGCCAGCCCAGGAGGGGCCACACCCCCACCAACACTGCAGGCGGGGAATGCAGCTGTGCCGGGGACTGGTTCCGTCCCCGCCTGTCCCTAACCACCGCCCCCCTGCCGGGGGGGGAATGGAGTGGGAGGGGAAACGGCTTTAGGTTTAACCCACAACACTTCTACAGTTGAGTCTTACGGATTTCTTGCTAAGAAAGCTTTGCTATGTACAATATTTTAATAGCCTCTATTGCTTGACTAAGTGCTTCATTTGAAAGGTGTTTGTGTTTTTAGACACGTCATACAATCTAGGAACAAATAGTCTTTATACAGTCTCTGGATTGATTACAAATATTTTGTTATCTTAAAGCTCTTTCATCCTTTTTCCAGGAAGCTCTTTCTCTCTGCTTATCTTTCTTTGAGGGTTAAAACCAAAACCCATAGAGGTTAATGCCTTCCAAAACCAGACTCCAACTCTTAGCTTTTTATTCTCAGCAGGGTTCCCAGGAAGAATATATGTTCCCAAGAAGAAAGAACAGTCTGTTATTGCAAAAGTATTGTAAATGCTACTGACTCTTGTCCAGTCTCTCTCTAGTCCAGTTATTTCATGCAATGAAGCTCTCTTGTTCTTTAAATACAGTCAAACACATAAAAAATTGCCAAATTAACTATTGCATAAGTCATTACTTTGAATTTCTTTCTGTCACTGTTCACTAGCAATGTAGAAATAGCTGAGACCAGATGCTCAAGTAAACAAGTGGCAAAAATGATCTCATATGTTATTTCAGACTTTTTTAGTTTCCATTTATCTTCTTGCTAAAATCCTTTGGGCTTTTTCTGTTCATATCTAGTTGAAGAAAAAGGAATTGACTAAGACAATGAGGCTTTGGGAGATGTTTTGGTTTAAAATCATAATTATTGCCAATATTGACTTCATATTGCTTAGTTAAAATTAATTTGCTTTTCCTGAGGCCATTTACACAACAGGCTTAATTCTAATGTTAAGCTTCTCTCAAAACCTGTCTCTACTTCGCAGAAATGACCTTGTATGTTACTCAAATTCAGGATGCTTCTTTATGGTTACCTCACTATCAAATTTCATCCAGGTAAAGATGTCGGTTTCAAATCACAAAAAATTCTCTTCCAGTATTTAAAATGCACCATTTATTTACAAGAATACTTGGGTAATACTGACAACAAAGTGACAAACTTCTTTTCCAGATAAAAGTTTCTGAATTGTAATACAGTTAATTGCAGCTTAGTTTACAAAATAAACCACAACTAAGAGCTAAGTAACTGAATTTTCAGGTTCTAAGCAATCAGAATGCATATTTAATTAGAATAGTAAACAATTAATCAATAACTTGAAATATAATGCTTTATGGAGTAACAAGATTCTGTCTGAAGTTCCATTGTACATGATAAGTCTCTTGAATTTGTATAGGCATTTTATCTGAAGAGCTCTCAGTCTACCAAGCTGCTTTTCAAATGTGAGTTTCAATTTTCATTACAATTTTCAGTATTTTTCTTAAGAATAGGGAGCCACATCCAAACTTAGAAACTGTCATATAGTGAGGATAATTCGGTGATTTGATACCAGGAATTAACCTAATTATAGGATGTTCATCAGCATTTGTAGCGGCAAGCACAGGTCCCCACAAAACACCATGAAAGAATGAGCCGAGTCGTGACTTGCACAAGGGAAATTGCTTTACTGTTATGACAAAGTTAACTTTAAACCCTAAGATAGTTTATGCTTTTATAACCACTATTCCATTCAGATAACTTAAACTTTTGCGATAGGGTGTTTTAAAGAGTCTTTGCAAGTGATCGAGGGTTTAGCAATCAATGTTCTCTCTGCTAATCCTAGGAAGGCACGTTATGATTAGCTGGCCTTCATAGATGGTATTTCTGAGTCCTCTGTCCTTTCGTGAAAGCTTCTGTCCTTTTTTTGTCCTTGCAGTCTGCTAAGAATTTAAGCTTGCTTGTTAGTATACTCTGTCATATATAGCCATAGCTCCCCACTCTGTTTTTATTAATTCCAGAGACATAGCCACGTTCACTTGCAATGCCAATCACAACTAATACTCTTATTAACCATACATTGCACCCAGGCCAATATACATAATGCACAGACTAAAATGAACAGAAAAGCCCAATTGCAAGTACGCCCAACATCAGCAGCCATTTCAACCAGGGTCCAATACCTAATCCACGCAACCAAGAAAACATGCCCCCAAAACCACTGTAATCATTTTCTTTGAACTGCTGACTTAATTCCATAAGCTTCTGGATACTTGCATGAACAGACCCAGAATGATCAGTTATATTCATGCAACATAATACTTCAAATTCTTGGCAACTGTGACCTTGTGTCAAAAGCAGAAAATCTATTGCATCAGCTAATGAACCGCTAATAGCTAAGCAGTTGTATTGTATTGTAGCATTTACTTCTTTTGCAAGCCAACAGCCAAGTCTGTCCAGTGATGCTAAAGAGTGGCCTGACACTATACACGGGATGATGCTTAAGAAAAATCTTTATGGGTGATTCCAAAAGATAAACTCAGAATTACAATTAGCTTTAAAGGCAGATCCAGATCCCTTGTGCCTACGGACTACAGTTCTATTTTCTAAAATTCTAGCTGGTTGGTATAAGGTTAGTTGCCCAAACATACACAGGCCTCCCACTGTGCTACCTGGAATTCCTTGCCATACTCACTGTCCACAGAGTAAGAACAGACCAGCAGGTAATCCTATTAGCCTTTTGCCTACTGGGAATTGAGTATTAATTGTTTGATTACACCACATGGAGATACTGCTATAGATCCCTGTGGGAGATATACCCACCTCACTGGCTCCTCCATTAATTCCCGTTGCAAAATTGGAAGTAAAGCAAATCACTGCTTGTAGGGTCCCCATTATATCAAGTTTCTGTGGTTCTACAGGTAGAACAAGAAAATCATTGATTCTGAAACTGGTCGTGTACCCAGAAGCACCTTGACTGCTGAGTGTTTTGACACCACTCAAGAGGTTGTATAATACCTTGTTTAGAACAAGGATCATGAAAATTGACCCCTTCCTTAGAGTGTAAAGGGGCAAAATGCTGACAATCTGGACAGGATGTAATCATGTCCCTAGTTTGAGTCACAGTGAGCTGAAATTGATGCTTCGAGGCTCTTGCATTTTGATGGAAAAGGAATGTGATAATTGAACTTGTTTAAGGATATTTGTGATCACAGCTGGGTGTGGCCGCCACATCTTCTTGACAGTTCCCTTCAGCTATGGACCCCGGAAGATGTGTGTGAGAATGAAAATGCATAAATCAGATTTTAGTCTTAATATTAAGAAATGTTTAGGTATTTAAAAAGTAGCCTAATGTCTTTTGTTGTTATTACTTCTTTCAATGTTTGATCAATGTGATGAGTGATCATCAGTTATTGATGAGTGATCAATGATGATCATTCCTCTTAACAATTCAAGGTTGAAACATTCCTAATATTTTTTTTATGTACAATGTTTTAAATTTGCATTTTATTTATTTTTGTTTTAATTTTAAAAGAGCTAACACTGTTTTGGGGATCCATGTATTATATGAGTCCCACTTACTCTGACTTGTTTCTAATTAGAACTAGAATTAACTTTATTTTTCTTTTCACACGTATCTTCATCTTTAACCCAAGAATTCTGTGCGTGCATTAGCTTTTTGCTGAATACCCACGTTGCATGGTTTGATACAATGAGAAGTGAGGAATCTGTCAGTAAGCAGTCATTCCTGACATATGTTTTCCTTTATTATAAGAAAGATCAAATTTCGTATTGTGAGGGTTATTTTCTATCTATGAAAACCTTCTTCTCTTTTGGTGGCAAGTCCTATTTTTTTATTCTATTAATATTTTTCTGGTCAAAATTCTTTCCACATGAGTTATAAAAGTTTTTATGGACATATTAACAAAGATGACTTTGTTCTATAGAAATAAGTTCAATTTCAAACTCCATTCCCATTTTATTTATTGAAGTAATAATATGAATACTTGCAATAACATTTTTGTGAGAGATCCTTTTTGAGTGTGGTGATTTCAAGAAGAGAGCTTCTGAGAAAGAAATTCTGTGCAGTTACTGTAAGCAGAAATTTCTTTAAAAATATTGCTGATTTCTAAGCAGTAATAGGTGAAAGAACTATGTTGTTATTCCCTCATGCTGTTAAATATAATAGAAATTACTTCTTTGGATGTAATATCTGAGTGTAATCATGAAAATTTCAACACCAAATATACCATTAGTGCACCAGGTTTTGTCAGTTCAGCCTTTACAGCAATGGAAACCTAATAACATCTGACAGATAGAATCTAAATGTTACATTGAATTTTATTTAACTTAATATTTCTATTGTCTACAGTAATATTTTTCTCTAGTCAAATCCTCTTAGAATTATATAATTTAAAATATGTTTTATTTATGCAGAGCAATCCTAGGTCAGGAATAACACAGTACACTCTTAAAGGAACCAGAATTAGAACAGGTTTGACTGGAAGAAAAAAGGAATAAATTTAAACAACAAGCTATAAAATCAGAAGCAGTCTGGATAGAAGTAAGAGCATAGGGTATGCGCACTAATAGGGTATGCACACTAACAGGGTATGCACAGAGGCTAAAGAATAATGGCTAAGAGGTGTAAGAAAAGCAGCTTTAGCAAAGAAACACCACACTTCCAGAGGGGTCAGTCTTCACTAGCTTACCAAAGCATGGAAAAGAAAAGAATTGTTAGTAAATAGTTCTAATTTTTCTTACATTCTTTCTAGACAGATGCTTACCTAAAATCAAAGGCTTTGATGTCTTACTTATGATTGTTTCCACATTCTTTCTGCTTTTCAAAGAGAGACATTTAAAAAAAAAAAAAATTCTCCTACTTCTTTCTCTCTAGCCTCCCAGGAATTCATCCTAATGTATTCTGCAAAGTTTTGCTGACAAACAACATGCTAAACAACATATATAAAGTGTCTCAGTGACAATCATCAGGGGATGGTAGAGTAATGTTAAATCCTGACTGTGCAGAAATTTGGAAAAGAGAAAATTCTTTTGCCTATATCATTTAATAAAATAAATCCTTGAGTTCATTCAGTTGTTTTCTTATCATAAATGAAAAGGCTTGTGTTCAACAAAGTTCATCTGGCTTACATCTTTACACCAGGGAAAGTTTGTTTGAAATGTAATATCAGGTTTCTGGGGCCACTTGAGCTGCCCTAGGACAAAAATTTTCTGCAATCTCTAAAGACGGAGTGTTATACATGTACAAAATAATGGATTACTTCTGATTTGACACAATATAATGAACAGTTATTTGGAGTGCTCTGAGGTGTGCCAAGTGCCCTTTTTTTTTCCTGTTAGTTTTCCCAATGTAAAACATCTATTTGCAGAAATAACATTTATGATGTCATAGATTTGAACCATCTTGTCAGGTAGGATGTGAAAGGACATGAGTCCTGCAGAAAAGAGCAGGTCTCATCTATAAGTGCATTTCTTGCACACTTGCTTAAGTATCCTGTTTCCTTCTAACTCAGTTACTTAAGCTGCATTTACATCATCTTCCCACATGTCAGTTATTTAATTATTTTTGTTGTCATTCTCTGCCAACCCCTAGTTTAGTCTGTAAATTTCTAGCTCTAAATGTGGTCATTTTAGTAGTATTAGCAGAGCCAAAGCTAGGCTAAAACAAAATTAATATAAAGAACCCTGAAAAATTCAATTAATTCTCTCCCAGATGCTGCAGTTCAACTCACATACTATTAAAAATCCTCTCAGCTCATTGAGTATAGCTGGCACTGTCTTGTCAAAGGCAAGATGCAGTTATGCAGAAATTGTATGCTCTGCTACATAGGATTGCATGGGTCATTCTGCATCCATATGTATTCTTTCAGCAACTGGGGAAAATGTGCAAGAATGGACAGCATAGGCTACAGACTAGGATTATAGAATGTTTAAAACAGAGATTGTTTATTAAAGAAATAGGAGGAATAAAATGAAGATTGAGTTTCAACATGTAAGAGCCAGGAACTACAAGCACCCCCCTTAAAAAAAAAAAGAAAGAAGTTGAAGTGATTGTTGTTTCATTGACTGGAAACACAGCTAAGCCATATTGCCAGTATTTTCTAGAAGACCACAAAATTAATGAGCTCTATGTAGGTAACATTCCAGGATATTAGCGTGTGCATATGCATATGTGGCTCAATGAGATATTTGGGCAGCTAACTCTACAATTAAGAGGGTAAGGGTCTAAGGATCATTTAAAATTCTAGTTAAAGTCTTGAAGAGTATTAAAGGAATATACAGAGAATAACCTTTTAAACTTGGCTTGTAAATATTTCACTTTTGAAATATTTCTAGTTAGTAGATTTTGGTAAAAGTGATGGGAAACTTTTTGCTCATCTAGTGATTCTGATGAATTGAAAAAAGTATGGTTTTATTATACAGCTCATGTCCCAGTCAAATGTTCTTGTTTAAAATAAAATAAAATAATAAAATAAAATAAAATAAA
>VYZS01072890.1:54896-74304 GCA_013400695.1 Neodrepanis coruscans
TCTATCTATCTATCTATCTATCTATCTATCTATCTATCTATCTATTAAAATAGAATTCAATACTTCCTGGGAGTCTACTGGGACTTGGGCAGGTACTGCAAATGTAAAGTGGAGTTCTATACACAGGGTAGCACTCAGTGTAGACATATATATTATCAATTCAGTTCACAACCAAGGAGTATTTTCTGGAACAATAAAGCACAGACTAGGTTTACTGATTCAAGAGTTTGTGATCTGGGCAGACCCAGCAGGTGTACCTTCTGCTGCTGCTTGTGTCAAACATACACTCAAGAGCCACTACCTTTCCCATTACCTGTGTCGTCCTCCTAAAAGAACTCTATTATTGCCACCTTCTGGCCACTCCACAAGATATTCTTGACTGATGTGAAGAGATTAGTCTTATTTGGGCAGAAGACAGGTGTTAAATCAAGGATATTGTGGAAACGTGCCTCAGGATATTACTCAAAATTTAGAAAAAGAAAAGATGTTTAAAAGAGGTCTTAATTGAAAGGAAGTCTTTGGAGCAGATGAATAAACCATACATGTCTCAGGCTATTTTGTTGGCAGAATTTTTACTGCTAAATGTATATGCTTTAATGAAATTTTTTACAGATTTCATGAAAAGGGCTGATGTGGAAAATTTCTCTTTGTGCATCTGTTCTGCCAAAGAACATGTATATTTATGTATGCATATTTGTGTATGGTCTACTCCCATTCTTCTCCCACGTGCATTAAACTTAAGTTTTACCATTTGGGTGTTTTTCCCAGAGAAGCATGGCCTATTGCACATTAAGTATTCAGGAAATCAGGAAAAGTTGGCACTGATGGAACCCTAGCATTCATTTTCTTCTTGTAGCTGCCAAAAGAAATAGTTAAGAAATATTTGAAGGCGATTCATAAGATTCATAAAATGGCAATGACATTCAGATGAAGTAAGTTGATAGAATCTGTTGGAAAAAAAATTCCAGACATTTTTTATCGAACAGCCATAAAAAGAAAACAACTAATAGGAGGTCTCCTAATGTAATATGGAATAAAGTAGATACTCCTTTGTACAACGAACAGTGTAATCACATAGGAGAATGTAAACTTGTCCATGTCTTTAAAGAATTATGTAAATGTCACTTTCTGTTAAAAAACAACAACAACAACAACAAACAAACATATATATATAATTTGTCACTATTCTGTCAAAGGGGAAACTGATCTGGGTCCAGGTTTACCATCATCTAAAGCAACTTTCCAGACCCTTTCTAGCAATGCGTCATACTTTATTTTCTTTCCCTGTAACTTCTTCCCTGGAAATTTGCTTTGAATTTCCTTATTTCCAGCTATATGCTGAACAGGATCACTGAAGATGGGCAGCTTAAACATGGGCAACCAGGTAAAGGACATCCACCAACTGGTAAAATAAAAATTCTGTGCCATAGATACAAAACGAGTTCTTCAAATTCCTATATTATTCAAATGCCTGCTTTAGGATACTTAAAACAAAACAGCACTGTTCAGGGAATGACTCTTATACAGTAGGATGTGTACCACAGTGAAGGTGTCCAGAAAAATGTACGTACCTTCAGAATAGGATGCATAAAGTTATGTATACTTTTGAAATTCCAAATCATATTTCTTGTCATATCTCTGCTTTTTTTCCTAACACAAAGAAGATATGATATGTTTTATATTTATATATTTTTTATATATTTCCTCCAGGGGACATCAACCATATGGTTTTAAATTATATATGGCTATTCATTCCCACTTGGCTTATTTTCTCTTCTACTTATCTCAGACTCTTACTGTCAAGTTCCAAAGGTGCGACTCTGTGTTTCTATCAGAAGACTGATTCTTATGTACTATGTAAATAATATGTAGCAACTTAGTCCAAGGTCTTCCCACCATAAATTGCTCAAGATCTTAACATTAGATACCTAGTCCTAAATTAGACACCTCGTTTCCGGAGGTTCTGTTTAGTGGTTAAAGAGGCACATTCAGAGCAAGATTCAAATCTCATACCTTTTAAACCAACACTGAAACAGCTCATTTTTCTCCATTAACAACACAGATAGCCTACAGCAATTGTGCTCTTAATTTAGTCGTGTACATTAAGGCAGCTAAATAGAATGAATCTGGGTCAAGCTGTCTGTGAGCATGTAGCACTGGAGTCACTGTAATTTTTGCATGGTACTCTACATCATTAATGTTGCTCTATTCAGTAGAGGACGTTTTGCAGATTCATCCTTTAAATTATGAATCCAGGTTAAAAAAACTGAGAAAATATTACTCACTTATGAATAAGGAACTCGTAATCACACAAATTAATAGCAAATAGCTCTAATATATATTAAAAAAAATGAGCAAATCACTGTATGATTATACTTGGGTACAACAAAAGAAAACGAAAGTAGCTACATTGTGTTCTGCTCAAAGGGCATTCACACTTGTATGGATTTTTTTTTTTACTCTTAATAGAAAAAAAACAAACAAACATATACTACCATGCTAGCAAATATGAGCTCTAGTTTTTTTACAACTGTCAAGTAAAATCAAGAGCCAAACCCCACTATTTATATATTACGTACTTAACAGCTTCACAGTCTATGGACTAAAACATTTACTGCTGGTTTAACACATATATAAGCCATGGAGAGATGATGCAAGGTCAAAACAGCACAAAATAGATGTTACATGCTGTTCTTTTTATCACAATATGTCATAACAGAAGTTGGTTATTAGCAATGAGTTTGTATTCATTGATCCATATGTCAATGAGACATATAAACCTATCATCAATGTGTTTATAAGGCTGTATAAATGCATGCAAAGAGAATACCTGCTGCTACTTGTCTGGTGTCTCTCCTAATGTGCCAATGGGTTAATTAGTCAGTTCTGCATACAGCAACAGCCTTATTGCAATTATCCTAAGTGTCATGATAAGGTAAAATGAAAAATTTCATAGGATCTATGAGAAATCAAGCCAAGAACAATTCTGATGGCATGAAACTATGATTGTCACAAAAAATATCTTGATATGGTGCCAAGGATTCCTCCTGTATATTAACAATGTTTAGCTAAATATTCCATGGGGGCTAACCTGGTTGTGTATGCAATCTTTTTTAGGTCTTCATTTTATCACACACAATTTGGAAGATTTGCTTCTGGGTACTGTTTTGTATTTCAGCATAAATTATCCATACCTTCAGAGTGTGACTTGTGCCATAACAGCAAGAAACTATTTTATTTATCTTTTTATTTTTATTTTATTTATTTTTTAATTTTATTTTTATTATTTTATTTATCTTTTTTAATTCAGGTGATGCACATATATGATAACATATCACATAGTTATCAACACCTCGCAAAATTTTCTTGAGAGATGGGTAGTTATAGTCTGTTCTTCGTCAGTCTGGCCTGCTTTAGTAGCCTCTTAAATTTATGTTCAACTATATTGTGTTTTCAATCCAGATCACAGTGAGAGAAAATGAAAAATCCAAGTCCTATAAGACCTCTGTAGGCACAATTAACAATTGTGATAGTTTTGTTTCCATGCAGAGTCATGCTCCTTTCCCACCTCTCCCTCCACTGCAAACACAAACACGTCATAACCCATCACTTCCATTCCTAAATGCCTGCAATCCAGATTCCAGCTGTCTTGAGCATAACCAGATTCTCCCCCTCTCTTCCAACACCTGTGCCTCAAATCCTAACACTGCATCTGTAGCTGCTGATAGAAGGTGTACTCTCAGTCTCCATGTGTATTTACCTTGCTTTTCCAGTATCTTTACATACATTAACTGAGGATACTGATGTCTGTTCAGCAAATTTGATCTTCTTCACGTGCATCCACAGCAATTTATTCCACATAAATTAACTTGGATTACTACTGTATACAGAGAAGGGGTATTCAGAAGGAGGAGAACGTAGCTGACAGCCACAACGTGTGGACTATGAACTGCAGGCAAACTTTAGCCCCATTTATCTCCTGTCCACCAACTCTTTTTCTTTAGCTCATAATACATGTTACAGTCTTCATGGGGTTGCCCAGGAGGAAAATGGGAGACAAAAGCTGATTGAAATTTTTATCTACTTTCCACATTTTCTCCCACTTAGAGTCCTGATCCTCTTCAAATCTTGTATTTCCTCAGCCTATTTTTAGAATTGGTATGTGTCCAGGATTAAGGACTAGGACCCCTTTTATATGAAACAAAAAAACCCCACCCCAATTAGAGGCAACACCAATTTATTATGCAGTGTATATATGTTTATATATATAATGCAATATATATATATTTATATATATTTGTATATATTATGAAGATATGTATAAATATTTAAATTGAAAGAAAAACAACAGGGAACAGAAATCATGGTATAACTAAGAATCCAAACATAATTCAAGATAACCACACCTTTTTTTCCCAATGCCCTGCCATGCAGTGATGTTCATGGTGTTTAGGGGGCGCTGGCGTCTTCTTGGAGGCAGTGGGGGTGCAGTTTCTTTGTGGCGGCCGCTGGGGGGTGCTGCAGGAGCAGGGATTGTGGCTAGGGAGGCAAAGGCTGGCAAAGGCACAAGACACCGTCTCTCCTGTGCCGCTGGAAATTGAAGGGAGACAGAGGAAAAAACACCGAGAACCAATGAGAAGAGACACCACATCACCACCACTGCCTGCTGGAACCTACCACCAACTGATGGACACATGGAGCTCCGTCCACTATTGGCAATGCCTGGACTCTGACCACATTCTTTGATCACCATGCCAAAACGTGGGTAAGCGTCAGGCGCGCAGCTGTTATAAAGGGTCCTCTCTTTCCTTTTTTCTTGTGTGGTAAGTTCCTGTGTGTGGGGGCTTCCATGGGCCAGTGATTTGATCCATCATCACACAGCACTGGGACTTGACATGAGGGGCACCTTGGCAGTGAGGCACCACCGCTGTCACCTCCACCGCTGCACCAAGTGGGGCCATGCAGCTGCCACCACCACCATGGCCATGCTGGTCCCACGCCACACCACAGTGATCACCTCACCCCGCACTTGTCACCAAGCCCCACCACCACTGCCTCCCATGTGCGCCACGTGGGACACCCCATCCTAGTGCTAGCACTGGGCTCAGCTCCGTTGGCAGGCTGGTGACCAGCCTCACCTCATGCCTGGCTTCCATAGTGGCGCTTCAGGCAGGCGGCCAATGGCAGCCACTGTGCCCACCAACAGTTCCTGGCAGTGCTCCCTGCCCTGGGACATTGAACCTGCAGCTGGCCCCAGTGTCCATGATACCACTGTCCACATCCCGCAAGCTCATCCACGCAGGTCAGGACAGCACCCACCTCAGGGCCTGCCCACCCCTGTGTGCACCATGCCATGTGCCCGGGGAGACCCCTGTTCCTCTCCCCATCCACCAGGAAAAAGGAAAAAGTTTTAAACATGTCATTATAACCATGACAGCACGAACTGACCTTTGAATGACTATAATATATCTGCAGTCACAAGAAAGATATTTCACCTACCTTTATGTCTGTTTTTCTTCCCTGTGCTTTATGCTGTTAGGACTTTAGATAGATTATGTCCTTCAGAAAGACTTGATTTATTCTCTTTCTAGAACAAGAGGCTTTGGTCCTTTACTACAGTTAAGTGAAATGCAAATAAAAATTGATAATATTGTCACACTATTTTTAAATTATCTAATCACAGGTAAACAAGAAAAAGGTTTGTTGCTGTTGCCTCATTTTATTTTTAGAGCTTATATGAACATGAAAAAAGTTACTCTGCTGTAACCAGAACAACCAGGGTAAGAAATCTTTCAGATTTCAGTTAATTCACTTTCCTCCTTTTCTATGGATGCTCCACATCCTTTCACTACTAGAAAGCTACGAAGGTCAGCTTCTTTATAGATGGTGAGAAAGGGAATTGTCCCTTTTTGTACTTATAAAAACACTCAGAGAAGTGAGTAGATAGCAGTAGCATTTGTAGGTTGGAAAGTCATAGGGAGACATATCAAGGGGAAAAAGTCAGTTAGAGCGCTATCAGCAGCAGGCCCAAAAAGCAGCAAGAGGTTTTTTGTGTACCAGAGATCACATTGATAACTAGCTATCTAATGAAGCAGCTGATAATTCAATAATTATCTTTTGTCCTGCCATGAATTTTCTGCTTTCTAAATTCTATTCAGGTGTCAAGCTAAGATGAGGGAGAGTTTCCAGTGGCTGAAATGATGTAGGGTTGGAAAGGACATCAAAAGAAAAGAATATTATATTTTAACAGAAAACAAATTCTAATTTTGCTCACACTCACTGAATTTGATATAAACACATAGTTTCTTAAGAGGAATATTAAAGGCAGTGCAGGATCTTGCCTTCATTTCTTAGATTCTATTATCTTGAATGCTATACTCAATATTCTGTACAGTCAAAGAAAACATTATTCTTTCCAAAATGCTGGAAAGCAGTATTTGTCTCATTTCTGCCTTCTCACAACAGTAATATGATGCTGTAGTATTTATTAATATTTATGAGCCTTCATACTACAACTGTGAGAGTGTGTGTGTGCGCGCGCGCGCGCGTGTGTGTGTGTGTATGTGTGCATGCATAGGAAAAATAGCACATCTAGTACATATGTTTGAATGATCTTGTAGGAATTATGAAGTAGTATTTTGCATGGAAATCGACAATTCCTATGGCATGGAAATTGATAATTCCTATGGTATTATTGTTTTCCTGTATTGTTTGCATTAAATCAGGAGAGAATTCTTCTTTCTTCTCAACCAAAATGCATCAGAGCAACCTAATGTGTTCCATTCTCATTGATACCTTGATGTGCTGTAGAGTTTCTTAACTTCTCTTTCACCAAGATAAATCAATAACTTTTATAAGAACCTCTCAGTGCACCTGGAGCAAGTCCACATAATCATACAGGTAAGTGTCACACATTCACACATTGGATCGACTGCTGAAGGATGTATGTGAATATATCATATTAGTTTTCCCAGGTAAAAACAGCAAAGAAGGAGAGGTGAATCCTGATACATACTTATCTATAATATTTCAGTGACAATTATGGAGAAAAAAAGCATCATGATGACTTGCTTCTTCATTATTGTGTAGATGAAGAATGTTTTTTGATCTGCAAGTATAAGAAATCTGGACTTCAGAAATCTGCCTTTAGAAACTGTCTCCTTACAAAGGCAGAAGCTTCACAACCAGATAAATACAAACTTCAAAGTTTCATATAACAGGAGGAAAATGTGTCTAATTTGGCTTTAGGAAATTTGGTGCAGAAATCTTATTATCCCAATAATTAATTTACCTTACTCTTCACTTCTAATGTTAAAAGGAAAGAAGTATCTTCATTAAAAAATACTATATTTGAATTGATTACTTTCCCTGACTATTTATGAACTCCTGAGTGGGAAAAGAGCAGCTCTGGTACCACTGGTCCAGATATCTGTATATTAATATCACTGTACCACATGTATTAAGCAAAGTCCCAGCTGTAGGAGAACTGCATCCCAGAGCAGATGTGATCTCTAAATGTAACTGTGATGCTCCAGTGATTCAAAGAAAAGGTCTGGGTGGTTCAAGTGTCCTGTAATTCTAAGAATCAAATTCATTGCAATATTTGAAGCTGTACTAAATTACATCAGTTGAGACTGTAGACTCTATTTAGATGAATAAAATTTGTAGACAGTAGAGTTACATAACAGGGAACTCCTAGAAAAGTATGTGCAATTTCAAATTAGTTTTGTATTTTATTTTTTTTAACATAGTCTTCTTGTCTTCCAACCTCATTTGTTTCTTATAATCTGAGGTGTCATTACTAGCTTCTTTTTTATTATTAACTTTCCCCTTTACCTAGCACAGTATGATTTCCACCAGGTTAAAGACTTGTCTGAGCCAGCTGCTTTAAATATACTGAGCAAAGCCTGATGGTTTCCCTAGCAATAGGAAATTCTTTAAACCTCAGAGTCCAAACATTTGCTCGCACACAATATGTTTTCCTTCAGTTTTGTGGCTGGCACAAACAGATATCTCTTGCAGAGAATCAGACATTTGTTTCTGCAGTGAATTGTGCAGAAAAAATGAAAAAGATGTTTCAAATTCTTCATGTAGCATATACAAGCAAGTTCAGTGCTACTCAGATTATTTGGGGCCACCTTAGAATATTGCTATTCCCCAAGAACAGTCCTCTCTCAGCTAGCAGCAGGTTACACTGCATATGAAAACGAGCCCGGCCAAACCATGGTCCAATGCCAGCTGTATTTCATTAGAAGAAATTAACAGTGGCTCGATGTGTAATACTGAGCAGTCACGATAATGGATTATGTCTCTGCCTTCTCCCGTCCAAAGAAAATAGGTTGTAGGTTCCTTTCTCCCGTCAGAGCACCTCTCAGAAAGAGGTCTGGAAGGTTGGGAGGGGCCGCACCACGATCACCATTGTCTTTGAGGCGGCTCTGGAGTGAGCGGCGCAGAGCACGGGGAGCTGCAGCTCTGGGAATGTGCTGCCGCTTCAGGCAGTGGCCAGTGCTGTCCTTTCCGGGGTGGGATGGTCAGACAGACAGACAGACAGACAGACAGAAACAGACAGGCCGGCTGCCACGGCCCTGCAGGTCTGTCGGTGCTGTGTGGGACAGATGGCTCCTCTGCTCGTGGCCGCGGGATGCTGCTCGGGATAGAGGAGATGGAGCCGTGGGGATTGGCGTAGCCGCAGGGCACCAAGCAGGGCTGCTTAGAGCCTGGGGAGTTCGTGGGGTGTCCCCTGAAGGAGCTCCTCCGCCCAAGACCCTGAGCCACACAGGAGGTGTGTCTTAACAGCAGGGAGGGGAGGGGAGATTGAGAAGGTCTTCGAGGAAAATCTGGAGGAAAATCTGAGTGATACAGCAAGGGAGGAGACACAGTCACACCAGCAGCGGAGGATGGGTCCTGCGGTGGGGAAGGCTGGGAGCTAATGACTCTTAGCAGCAGGAGGAAGGTTCCTGATCCTCCTTCAACCCTAGTGGAATAGGCTTAGGGTCAGGCATTAGAGTGCACAAGCAAAACTTGTCAGAGCTACCTAATGAACCTAATATCCACAAAAAGTGGAAAAGTTGAATGATAATTTTAAGAGACTCATTTCTGCAGAGAACTGTGGCAGCAATTTACTGACCTGACCTGTTGTCTTAGGAGGTCTGTTTTTTACTGGAGTCCAGGAACCATGGTGTTGCAGTGACTGCCCAGGTTTGTCAGGCTGTCAGACTATTATCCCTTGCTTCTCTTCTGCATGGAGACCAGCAATATCACTAGGGGTCGATGCCTTGAGGTTTTTCCTCATATTTCTGGGGTTTTAGCTTGACTATAGGTTACTCATAAAGTTTTCTTGTTACGCCTATTCTCATGAATTGTGAAGCTATGTTTAATATTCCTTTCAAAATAAATAAGGTAGCAAGACCATCTAGAGAGCCCAGAGAACCTGTAGAAGGCTCCCAGGGGTTGGCAGAAGTCAGGAAGGATGCTGATCGGTGGACACAGGGGGTGAATGGGTTGATGAACATTATGAATGTGGGGTGATAAGGGTAGTCAGGGTGTCTGTCTTGGAATCTGGAAGCTTCCATTAAAGAACTGCACTTTTCCTTCTATTAACTTTAGAAGTTTTTTTTCCTCTCTCTGATTTTAGGCATCAGGGTAACCTGTCTGGTATTGCAGGCTTCTATGATACTAGGACCCTTTTCAAAGAGTGAGAGCAGGGATGTGAGGCGTGTGACCAAGTGGAACAACGTGTCTTTGCAAACAGGTCTGGTACCTTTGTGAGGAAGGCTTTAAATTAGGTGCCTCAGTGTGAGAAATGAGCCCACAAATATTATAAATTTTAATGCAATTTATTATAAAATAAAGTGAGGCAGCACTGGGTGCCTGACCCGGCAGCATCCAAGTCAGAGGCACAAAGGATCTTTAGACATGTCAGGTTTTTATAACAAAATTGTCACAAAAGTGGGAGGGATTATTACAATTTCTTTGAGGTCGAAGGGAAATTATTTACATAGGTACATCCCCTTTCTCTTTCCCTCTGAAATTTGAGTAGAGGGTCTTTTATTGCTTTTTGGGGGTCGTGAGGATGAGGAAGAGTAGTCATCCTCTCTTTGAACTTCTCAACCCTCCAAAAAACTAGTTTGAGTGCATCTTAATTAGCTCTGGAGAAGGTGTTATCTTCTTGGTGAACCAATTTATCTAGCAAATTCCTGGGATTCTTTCTGCAGAGGGCTATAGACCATTACCAATCTTAAACAAAGCTGGAGCTATCTGCCAGATAAGATTTATACATTTACAAGTATTTTAGCCATGCATCTCTCTGAAGTGCATTCCATTAGCAGGTAGTAAGGGTCTCTAATTAGCATTTAGTCTTGGTAACCTAAGCATTCGCTATGTGTCTATCTCTGTGTTTTGCTTGGAGAGCAGAAGTGTTTTATCACTAGGAAGACCTTTTGATAATGTCTCTTTTATGCTCAAAGGTGAATCTTCAGTCTGTTTTATTAATGGTTTCTAGGCTCTGTATAGACTCACAGCATGTCCCAGAACTTTTAGTACAACTTTTCAGGCCAGAGATACTTTAAGATTTATATTTTAAATCTCTGTGTGCATATAATCCTAGAACAGTTCCAATCACCCCACCAATTGCAGGGATATCTTCTAGACCAGGTTGCTCAAAGCATCATCCAGCCTGGCCTTGAATAGTTCCAGGGATGGAGCATCCACAACTTCTCTGGGACACCTGTCCAATGTCTCACCACCCTTACAGTAAAGAATTTCCTCCTAATCTAAACCTACCTTCTTTCAGTTTAAAGTCATTCCTCCTTGTTCTGTCACTGCATGCTCTTGTATAGTCAGCACTTAGAAGAAGTTCCTAGAAGATTAGGACTCGTATAATTCAAGCTCCTCTTACAAGTCATGATGACTTTTTATTGCATCATGAGTCTTTCTAGTTCAGGTTGATCTCTAAAACTACTTTGCTTTGATGTATTTCCCTATTCCTTTTCTCTGTCATTCCTATGTATTTCTCTGAGGTTTTACCTGTTTGTATTCATGTTACTACTCATTATTGAGTTTGTGTCTGACTTTCTGTCTTTGTCTTTTTGCTAATATTCTGGTGTTCCAACTTCCTTGCTGGCAGGCAAGAAAAAACAAAAGGAAGCTATTTATCTAGGTGCAAAGCAAAGTAGCTTAACATAACTCAATATTTACATTTCTATTATCTGCACTTTTAGAACATATGGAAAGACGGATATACCTGTACATTTCACACTGCAGTAAATTTCAGAGTAGATGTTTTGTAGTTTACCTAATGTTTTGAGGTATTTTCCTGATCATAGTACTGTAGAAAAAAAGGAATGGAAATGTGTTATAAGTACATTACTTGTTGTCTAGGCACCCAGCCTTTGAGCTGGAAGACAGGGTAGGGGAATAAAACCCTCAGAATCTAAGAGGAAAGCATTACCAGCCTGCTGTACTAGTTAGATCTATATACACATAACCAGGGAGGTCCCAGTTGATAGGAAGTTTGAAAGTGCAACAACCATCTTCAAGAAGGGCCAGAAGAAGTAAAGTAGAAGTAAAGTAGAAGCGAAGTAGAGGCCTGTCAATCTGACCTCAGTGCTGGGGAAGGTTAAGGAGCAGATTGTCTTGGGTACCATCACAATAACCAGGAGATCAGGCCCAGCCAGCATAAGTTAATAAAATCCAGGCCCTGCTTGACTAACCTGATCTCCTTGTGTGACATAGTGACTCACTCAGTGGTCAAAGGAAAGTCTGTGGATGTCATCTATCTGGATGTTAGTAAAGCCTTTGGCATTGCTTCTCACAGTATTCTCAGAGAAATGGCTGCTTATGGCTTGAACAGGCATATTATGTTTCTTGGACAAAAAACCGTCTGGATGGCCAAGTTCAAAAAGTGGTGGTGAATGGAGTTAAATCCAGTTGTTGACCAGTCACAAGCAATGTTACCCAGGGCTCAGTACTGGGGCCAGTCCTGTTCAATGTCTTTATCAGTGATCTGGATGAAAAGATCAAGTGCACCTTCAGTCAGTCTGCACATGACACCAAATTGGGCACAGGTGCTGATCTGCTGGAAGGTAGGAAGGCTCTGCAGATGGATCTGGACAGGCTGGATCAATTGGCTGAGGCTGAAGTTATATGAAGTTATATGAGGTTAATCAAAGCCAAATGCCAGGTTCTGAACTTTGGTCACAATAACCTATTCATCAGTAAAGGCTGGGGGCAGAGTGGCTGGAAAGCTGCCCAGTGGAAAAGGACCTGAGAGTGCTGGTTGACAGCTGGCTGAACATGAGCCAGCAGTATGCCCAGGTGGCCAAGAAGGCCAATGGCATCCTGGCTTGTATCAGAAATAATCTGACCAGCAGGACTAGGGAAGTTATTGTCCCCCTGTACTTGGCAATGGTGAGGGACACTGCAGATTCTGTGTCCAGTTCTGGACCCCTCCATTCAAGAAGGGCTTCACAAGGCTGGAGTGAGTCCAGAGAAGGGCAATGAAGATGTGAAGGCGTCCAGAGCACAGGTCTTATGAGGACTACCTGAGGGAGCTGTTTAGCCTGAAGAAAAGGAAGCTTGGACGGGACATTATAAATCTTTACAAATATCTGTTGTTGACACATATGCCTGGGAATTGGTCTCTTCTCCCAGACAACTAGCAGTAGGACAAGGGAAAATGCTCTCAAGTTGCACCAGAGAAAGTTCAGGTTGGATACTGAAATAAATTTTCTTATTAAAATGGTTTACAGGCATTGGAAGGAAATACCTGCGCAGGGAAGTGGTTGTGTTTCCATCCCTGAAGGTATTTAAAAGAGGAGTAGATGTGCTTAGGGACATGATGAGCTTGACAGTCCAAAAGTTAGACGCAATAATCTTACAGGTCTTTTCCAAACTTAATGATTCTACGATTCTGTGAAATATTCTTGTTTTCTTCTTCAAGTCAGGCACAGTTATCAGCTGATTCAGAAAACTTCTAGTCATGTCTAGGTCAAAGAAATTTTGGCTCTCTCTTTGATCTATTTCTGGGCTGTGCTTGTAGTTAAACATATGGTTTCCTTTATATAAAATAATTAAATGAATAAATATTACCAAAAGTAATAAAACCTTTTGTCTTTGCCATTGGAGATTTCATAAACTTTTCTCACTTTTCTGGGGGAATATTTTAGAACACTTTTTCATTTGAGCATTTTACTGAAGTTATTGCAATGAGTTTCAGGAAGATGTTGGGGTCACTGATTTAATGAGTGTGTATATCCGTGTCTTTATTTTTTCAACTCATATAACATAAATCATTTTCTCAATGGCAAGATTATTATCATCTCTGCCGTAAACATGACACTTAAGCTATTCTAATATAAGTGGACTCCTTGCAAGATCAGTAGTCAGAAGATAGGGTCACAATAACAGTTCTCCAGTTGTTTTATGTTAAATTTTCAGAATATTGTACACTGGAGTTTGGTAGCTTTGAGCATCATTTAAAGTCTTTTCTTCAATAAACTATATTATCTATGAACAGTAAAGTAGAAGTCTGGAAGTTCATATGGTGTGGATATCCCACTCTGTTGCAGTGATTCATATCTACTTATATAATTCTGCTTAATCAATCTATAGTCACCTGGCAACCTCTATAATCATATAACGTAATGTTACTGATAACTATACAGGCTGTCTTTCAAATGCAGTGTTGTTAATCACTCTCAGTACTACTGGTGGTTTGTTCCAAACATGGTTTAAAGTCTTTCATTCTTCCTGTGCTAAGAATATCATCTACTCTTTTTCATCACAATATTTTCACTCCAAGATATTAGACTACCAAATATACAGCGAGAGGAGTAGGAATCATTAGCATACCTGTTCTGAACTGGCTGTGGCAGTCTGGGATCTACATGACTTCTCACAGAGCCTATTACTTATTTATGTACCTAGTTCTGAGAATATATGGAGAATATATAGCTGAGCAAATAACCGAGGGTAAATAATTTCACAAAGTTTGCAGATTTTTAATTGCTGCAAAAACCGTCTAATTTTTTATCTTAAAATTACTCTGAGATAATAATTACGGATATATATATATGAAATAGTTTTGACTTGCCATGTTTACTTGACTTTTATGAGATCTGAAATTTTGGGCAGTGTGGATGTTCTTCTCTGCCATAATTATAGTCAGGTAAATATTGGAAATAGCTAGATATGTCTGTTGTTTTCTGCTTAGAATTGTTGGATTAAAAGTAAGTCTTCCTGACAATTCAGAGACAAGGAACCCAAAAAGAATCAGCACATTAACTTAATTTTTCAATGAAAATTCATTAAAAAAATTAAACAAAGAGTCACAGCTAGATTCTTTCCGTAATATGTAAAAGTTTTCTAATTATAAACACTTCATAAATTTGTGATTTGGTAGCAATAAAATGAATGCTAAGAGGTAGCAATCTGAGAATGGATATGATGGGAAAAGACTGCTAGGACAAAAAATAATAAATAGTGGAAATAATGCTGTGTATTTTTATTTTGTGTGAGTGCATGTGCATAGAATATGTAAAAGTGGAGAAAGCTGCATTTCCTGCAAAGAGAGAGACTGAGTCCTTTTTCTTCCCTGAGATAAAAAAGGTGCTATGATTTACCATGACTTTATTAATTGGGTAAATAATTTTGATAATGCACATGGTGTAGTAACTAGTGGACATTTATTACAAGAAGTTACCAAAGCATTTTATCTACCTGTCTGTAGGTACATATATCTTTGAATGGTTCATTATTTCTCTAAAATGAATGACTCAGTGAGCCTGGAACAAGAATGTATATGTAATGTTTGTGCTAACAAAACATTAGTTATGCTACCGGAAAACCACAGCTTGAAGGCTGTTAAAGAAAACCAGAGGAGTGTAACAGACACTCCCTGAAAGTTCAAGATAATTGCAGAGGCCTGGAAAGTGCAAGGAAGGAACAGTGCCAGAGGTACCAGGTCTATTAACACAGATCACATATGGTCATTTCATGGTCATTAATGAAATGCAATCTTGAGAGCCGGGTGGAACTTGTTTCCAAGAGAAAAAAAAAGAGAGTACAAAGAACAAGTATTACACATATATGAAGTTTACATTACATAATAAATTTGAATACAAGAGTGAGCCAATGAGAAAAGAGCAGACAAGCACAGTGTCAATGAATGTATAAAAGTACTGTGGGCAGACCCATAATGATAAGGGAGCATCAGATTCAGTGCTTCTCCCAGAAAAGGACTTGACATGCTATGATAATCTCATGCTTATGCTTCTCTGCAAAGACTTGTTCCTCCATTTTAGGACCCAAGGGACAGAAAAAAAGGTAGAGATAATGTCAGAGAAAGTTGTATGTGTACCTCTTTTAACATCATAATTTTGGGGAATGAACCATAATAATTGCATAACCACGGAACAGTTTTGTTTAGAAAAGGATGTTGAAGGTCATACAGTCGAATTACCTAAGTCAGACCATGACCAGTCAAATGGTATTATTTAGGACCTCTAGTTCTGAGTATCTCTAGGGCTGAGGAATTTGCATCTTCTGTAACAATGTCTTAACAATGAGGTGAAACCTTTTCTACTAACCTGCAGTTAGAATTTTCATGCTGGAAATTGTACAGGTTGTCCATTGTTTTATCATTGAAAACATTATGTCAGCTTTGGTGGGTGTCTGGCATTCTGCACTATTAAGAGGGAATCTAAGAAAAAAACTTCACCTCATCTGAGTCACTGATTAAGGTGCAATCATGCTTCAGAAGTCTGAATGCAGTCCAAGTAAAGAAAAACATTAGATTTAAATGTGAATGATCAGCCTGTTAGCTTAAAGCCTTTATTGTGTCTGGGTTCTTACCTTCTGAAAGCAAATTTTTCTGCAATTTAGGACTAATGATGATGTGATGCTGTAAATGTATTGATACTTTGTAATTGAAACAGCAAAGTATTTTAAGAGCATAGACTCAAAATACTGCTCTATCACAAACTGAACCTTTCATATGTTTTGCAATGATAGTTCAGTAAAAAACCAACATGCTATCTTAGAGATAAGCTTTTTAATTTGCAAAATATATCATATTGAAAGACAATTTACGGCTGCTGAAATTAGCAGCTGATTTTAGGTTTGAAGGTACCAATATATTGCACACCTGGACGAAATTATTTTACAATGTATTTTGCTCCTTTTTCTCATCATATCAGTGTGTGCGTACGTGTGTGCCCGTTTGAAACAGCAGGAAGGGTTTAATTACCCACAAATTCTGGATGGGAGATCATTAGAGAATTAAATGCAACAGAATTTACTAAGTTTAAACGGGAAGAGAAAAAAAATGCAAAATATGGTACAAATGTATGGAAAACAAAGGATGCCCGTCGTCCCCCCCATCCCCACCCCTTGTCTCCTTTAAAAAAAAACAAAACAAAAACACTGGTGTCCTGGTTTTGGACGATATTAGGTTTTATCAATGGACAAGAGACGGATAGGGAAGGCAGCAATTTATTAAAGGGTAGATATATGGGGGAATAAATGGGGGTAGTTGCCCAATTATGACCAGCCTGGATTCCCTCTGACAGACACACACACACACACGCACACACACACACACACACACGCGCTGTAACCTGAGGAGGGCCGGGGGAAGGGAATATATATTACACTCTACCAAGAACAAGATGGCCCCACCCCCTGCNTACAACTGTGAGGGGAAAAAAAAACCAAACAACAAAACAGAGGGCCCCAACACCTTCCCCTTGATTCTCCCCACCACCACCACCAACAAAACCAAACCAATTATTGAAAGGAAAAAGAAACTGTGACTCCATGGAAAAATATAAATGGCTTCTGCTGCTGAGGAAAGAGGGTGGAGGTTCGGCCACTTTTCTTTCTTTTTCCAGAGATGCTGGGTGGAGGGAAAAACATGGTAGAAATCTGTCCTGAGTCCAGATCGAGAAAACAAAGAAGAATTTCCATGGAAAAGGACCTAGGATCACCTCTCCTAAAAAAAGGCGAGCCACCCTTTTCCCCTCCAAAAATCCATTGGCAGTCTCAAATAAGAGGCCAGAAAATCCCTGTTCTTTTTCTCAAAAACCCTGAGCGGTGTCGCTCAGCGCCGTCCCATGTCTCCAATCCCAAAATAGCTCTAAGCCTTTCCACTGGTTATGTCATCAACATGTCTGCTTCTATTCTCACCACGTGTGTTTTTTGGGTTTGGGTGAGGGGGAGAATGTGTCCCCCCACACTCCTTCCACTTCTAGTATCGCATCCAGCACGCAAAAAAAGGACCGCGACTCATGGCAGGGCAGGACACACACACACACCCCTTCAGCCGACAAAAGCAGCCCTGAGCTCCACAGGAACAGAAAACAGAGGAAAACAAAAGATTCAACATGCGCCCTCCCAATCCAAGGTTTCAAAACCATAACATTATGTTAAGGTTTTTATTTTTATAGCAGAAAAATAAAGTATTCACAGCATGGTATCTACCTGAAAAAGACAGCAAATGTTACTTTATGATATTGAAAATGCATATAAAATCATCTTGATAGGTTTTTTTCTCCTAAAAAAAAAAAAATGTGACAAGGTTTGTCTTATATACATCTTAGTATGCATGAGCATGTCTACTATTATTATGTATTTTCAAAACTGTTTGGCCCTTCTGCCACATTTTCGTTTAAATTAAATGAAGGTTGTTAAACTACTAGAAATGGTAATGAAATTTATGTGATCTAGCAAGCTATGTGAAATTATCTGTGTACATTACTTTGAATTTTATCTATAAGAATGAAAAGAAGAGGAAGTTTCCTTACTAGTAATTTCATGTCTTAAACAGAACAGGCTCTTCTACTCCAAACAGAATTATGATAACTTTAATGCTGTGACTGAAAAATTCAAAGGAAACAAAGCCCATAAATCCCTCATGGGATAAACTTATGCATGTACATTTACTTTCATTTAATCATGTTGTATACCAGAAAGGTTATCTGTTATTAGTTGACATCAGTGCATCTACAAGGAACACTTGAAAACATTGTTTTATTTGAGAGAAAATTAAAGCATTGGCTTGCTTTCTGAATCTCTGAACTCACAATAAATTTTAAGAATGGTCTGAGCAATTTATTTGATAAGCTGATCTTTTAAAAGTGCATTTTCAGTGTTTCCTTCCATTGGATTTCTTATCTGTTATAGGTGAATCTCAAAGTTAGCAAAGGTTGTTTCCACAGGCACTAGAACGTACAAGACTTTTTTCAACCTTTTTGTCCCTTTACCAAATAACAATCAGGTGGAATCCCGAGAAAATGTGAATGTTTTCTAAAGTTAGAAGTCTCTATTTCCTAACTGGTAAAGAAGGAATAATGACAGTGTGTGCCTTGGTAGGCAAGAAGTACTTGTTAGGCCATTGAATTCAAAATGCTATATAAGATCACAGTCTTTTCTAATTTAATTTCAGATCCTTGAGAGGATAAATAATTCATGGTAGGTGAAAATTTAAAATAGTGGCTGAAAGGAATAAAGTTAGTACAGAAACCTTTAAAGTGCAGATCTTGTTCACTATGATTTTCAGAGTAATCACAAGTCAGTTTCTATCCTATTTTAACCAATTTGCTCATCTTCAGTTACTCCTATTGCTCTTAGCAAATGTCTTTTTTTCTCCTTTTTTTTTGCTCTGACAGTAGCACATTATACTTAATGACTCATACCTTTTGTTTTTTCTTTTTAATTTAGTCAGTTCATAGCACACTTCAATGCTACACTGGAAAAGAAGTGCCATCAAAATTAATAAGTTATGGTGATTTTCAAATAAAATAATTTAAAACTGCAATAAGAATGGAAATATTGCATTTTCTATTTTTAGTCTTCTAAACATATGCAATTTGAGTTTAAGACACATGACCATTATAAAAGGGTTTGAGTTTTAATTTTTTTTCTTCTTTGAAGAGATTAACCAAACCTTCAGTAACAACAGTATTCAAGACAGTACCTCATACTTTTAATTGCAAGCATAATTCAGAAATTTTATTCTTAGAATCCATTTAAAAAAATGAAAAAAATCTAATAATGAGCCTCATCAGAACAATTCTTTAATTCTTCTAATAGATTATTCCACTGTTGTACCTTGGAACATGAGATTAGCAATGGTTATATCCATTCTTCTGCTTAACTGAAGCAATATACTTGGAGAGGTCTGAAATAAAGCATGAGTAAAAAAAACCCAGTTGCTTAAAGTAGGCTGTGTACGACTAACTGGTGAGACTAGAGATCTCGTAGAAGGAAGTTCTATTTGCATAAGTCAATGAAACTTTGAAAACTTTTTTTTTTTTTNATCTGAATGCTGTTGAAAGACACAGTTTTTCATCTTGCTTTAAATCTCAAGACAGAATACAACCCACTGGCTTAGATTTAATTTTCACACTTC
>VYZS01072894.1:0-17533 GCA_013400695.1 Neodrepanis coruscans
GAAAGCAGTGCCTGGGTGCTGTCCATAAGCCATCTCTATTTCCTCACAGAGGGAGGTGGCTTTCATGTTTTTGCCCTTGGCTCTCTCCTGCTTTTCCATTATTAATTTGACCTAAGACATTGATATAATGCTGTCTCAAGGCAACTTGGTGTTGTTATTTTCCTGCTTCGACAGGAAAATGGGGAGTAGCTCTTGCTTTATGCTATTCCTCTTGGTTTGTGTTTAGGATGTTAATGTAATTCCAGTAACAACATTTTAAGACTGTCATCCAAGAAATATGTAAATCAGATAAATCTCCCCGTTATTTTTAAGAGTTTTCTGTCATTGGGAAATCTTTCTTGTGATAAGGAATGTTAATGAGATCATATCAAATGCCCTTTATTTTTTTAGGAGGTGTTTATTTTGCTTAAAATGTGTATTTGCTTCTCATGGTGAATAGCTGGAAAAGATTTTTGTTTTCTTTTCACTGTGGGTTTGGTCTGGGAGGGATTAAAGTCACACAGTTAAAAGTATCACCTCAAGAGATGAGTAAGGAAGGGCTGAAGATGTTCTGCTTGTGTAGGCTGGTGGCTTGTATGCAGGTTGTATTAATTTATTTTAGAAATTAGCCCTCACCTGCTGGCATGAGAGAGTGGAAAGGGCAAAAGCAAGGAAAAAACCTGAAATTCCAGGTTGAGATATGTCAGTTTTAATAAGTGAAGGGTAAAAAAGACCAAGAGGGATGCAAAAGCAATCCTCATTGCCAGCCTGGCTGTAGTAGCTGGAACATCATCCACAGGTTTCACCAACATTCTCTTGGTCACTAACTCCATCACAGCCAAATCCAGTGCAGCAAGTTTGGAACAGCAAGCTGCATGTTTCAACAAACATGACAAAATAATTATATAGCCAGGAAGAGACTNTAATTTGACCTAAGACATTGATATGATGCTGTCTCAAGGCACCTTGGTGTTGTTATTTTCCTGCTTCGCCAGGAAAATGGGGAGTAGCTCTTGCTTTATGCTATTCCTCTTGGTTTGTGTTTAGGATGTTAATGTAATTCCAGTAACAACATTTTAAGACTGTCATCCAAGAAATATGTAAATCAGATAAATCTCCCTGTTATTTTTAAGAGTTTTCTGTCATTGGGAAATCTTTCTTGTGATAAGGAATGTTAATGAGATCATATCAAATGCCCTTTATTTTTTTAGGAGGTGTTTATTTTGCTTAAAATGTGTATTTGCTTCTCATGGTGAATAGCTGGAAAAGATTTTTGTTTTCTTTTCACTGTGGGTTTGGTCTGGGAGGGATTAAAGTCACACAGTTAAAAGTATCACCTCAAGAGATGAGTAAGGAAGGGCTGAAGATGTTCTGCTTGTGTAGGCTGGTGGCTTGTATGCAGGTTGTATTAATTTATTTTAGAAATTAGCCCTCACCTGCTGGCATGAGAGAGTGGAAAGGGCAAAAGCAAGGAAAAAACCTGAAATTCCAGGTTGAGATATGTCAGTTTTAATAAGTGAAGGGTAAAAAAGACCAAGAGGGATGCAAAAGCAATCCTCATTGCCAGCCTGGCTGTAGTAGCTGGAACATCATCCACAGGTTTCACCAACATTCTCTTGGTCACTAACTCCATCACAGCCAAATCCAGTGCAGCAAGTTTGGAACAGCAAGCTGCATGTTTCAACAAACATGACAAAATAATTATATAGCCAGGAAGAGACTGCAGGGGGTGAGAGTTCACTTGGAAATGGCTGCTTGGTTTAGCTGGAAGCAGGTTGGGGAGGGTGATGGATGGATAATTGAGGATGAACTTTAAGTTCATTGTGAAATTTGATAGAGGATTTTTTTTCAGGGGGTTTCCTCCAAGCATAAATGGCAGAAGAAGTGTTGTAGTAGCTCTGTGAAGCAGGGAGGATCGATTGGCTTTGGCAGACTGGCTGTAAAAGCTGTGTTGCATGGCATGTATATCCATCCAGCCTTTGTAAGACCATGTATTTTGAGCTCAGCCCTGTACAGCCCAACCTCAGGCCCCTCCCTGGTCCATATCAGCATCCAAAAGTCTTTGTGTCATGTGTACCCTGAGACTTCTGAATCCCTCCTCGAATTCTCAGCTGCTGCTGTTCAAGACATGAGACAAAGCAGAGCCTTGAATATCCTGTTTGGTTTTGCTGCTCATGAGCAAAGTAATTATCTAAAATAGATGCTAATTTAAGACTTGAGCTCGCTGCCAGTGACTTCTTATGTCTAAAACCTATTGTGGCTCCTCAGAGACTCTGAAATCCAGAGGTGAAAATGGCAACTTTGGTATTTCAGTATTGCTGTAATTTGGACTTGTGATTTTTCTGATCAAGGATCCCAGTGCCTGTGGGGAAATTACAAAAATATTCAAATTTGTTTTCATTGTCACGACCCCTTAAATGGCAGCAGGAAGCTCACAGGGGACAGAGTGTGACACTGGTGACTGTACTCAGCAGTCAGTGGCTTCAGAAGTGGGAGGTGACTGTTTTGCCTGGATTCACCCAGCTTTTTGAATTTTCCAAGGGCTTTTGTTGACAGGTGATTGCAGGTGGTTTTCACTAAATGCAAAAGGATGTAACAGCAGAACTGGCACAGAATGTGCCCCAGGGTTAGGGAGAAAACTTGGAAATGATCAGTAGGGTCAGCAAAACATAAAAAATAGATGAAATTTAAACTAGATGTAGCTCTGTGGCTTTTCAGATACCAGTCTTTGGGGGTAATGTTTGCCTTGCAGCAGCTACAGAGTCCTGCTAGTGACCCTGTAAGAGCTGTTCCTGCTGACCTGGCAGGCACAGGAAACCTAAATATTTAAAGTTTCAAAGGCTCAAAGTAACGCAGTGAGGCCTCTGAGGTTGTGCTTCAGGCCTTGTTTCAGAGCACCCATGAGCTACTGAGGTTTTGTTTGCTGTAGCCTGCTTTTTGTTGCTTCACTCTCAAAGTCCACTTCCAGTAACACCAGTAGGAGCTGCGAAGGGTGAGACCTGCAGTGCCAAAGGGATTGGACACTGCCCAGAATCCCGGAATCATTTTGGTTGGAAAAGCCCTCCCAGACCTTTGAGTGCAAGCTGTGCCTGATCTCCACCTTGTCCCCCAGCCATGTCCAGTCCTTCCTTGGACACCTCCAGGGATGGGGACTCCAGACCTGCCTGGACAGCCCCTTACAATGCCTGACTACCCTTTCCAGGAAGAAATTCCTCCTCATGTCCAACCTGATGAAGGTGGTGAGTCCAGTTCTAAGGAAAGAGTTGACCTTCCCCATGGAAAACTAATGCATTAAAAATGAATGAAATAACTATATTCTGCCTCTTGCTATGGAGATATCGGGAATTCAGTCCTGGGAAAAAGGCATTGCAGCCCATTCCTTATCAGAGAACTACTGCTAAAGGGAGAAAAGCTGACAGCAAATATTTATCCTGGGATCAATTCTGTTTGAAGTGCAATGTTTGTAGCAGAGCTGGGACATGGGCAGGTCAGGCGTGGGATCAAGGCTGCTTTTATATAAAGACAGAGGAATATACACTGAAAATCCTTACTTGGAAAGGGAAAAGACCAGAGGAATTGGAGAGAACATGAGGATCTTCATTTTTGTCCTTGCACTGAGCGTTTCCTCATCGTTGGGTAAGTTGGAGCCACATCCTCTTTCTTAGGGTGGTTTTGTGGGGAAAATACAAGTCCACAATGAACTTCTGATGGAACTGTTCTTCCCTCTCAGCGTTTCCAGCCTATGACTATGATGTCCCTCTCATGGAAGAGGCTCTCAATGCTTCCATTGCACGGATCAATTCCCAGTTGTGGGGCAGAAACCTGTATGGTGTTGTCAGGAGCCGTGTCCTGGGAGTAAGTGTGCAGGCAATGGAGATCCTTTAGCTCAAATGTGCTTTGCCAGGGTGGAAAATTCTTCTCCACCCAGCTCTAGAAACCCACATTTAGTTGGAGTTTGCTGCTTGGTAGAAGGGTGGGTTTGGGGCATTATCTGGCTTTAGGGACATAAAATCCTTTCAGAGTTTTCACCCTTAGAATAGAAATCTTTGAAGGATGTCTTGCAGAATTTTGTTCAAAAGTTCTGGCTTAAAATACCTCTAGCTAACTACTTTGGGCATCAAGCAACCTGATTCATCTGAAGGTCTCTGGTTAAATGCCACCAACACATTCAAGATTCTTTCTTCAGTCTGCCATCTGTCTCTCCCCACTGATTGTGGTTTAAATCTTCTTCAGTCTAAATGCAGGCAGGAAACCCCTATCTATTTTAATGTGGGATGTTAAGAATTACATTAGATATCCAGGATTCAGTAGTTAAAGCTTTTTAGTTCAAAGGTAGCATGTCCACACTCCTGGACACCCTCAGAACTTTGTTTCTATAGGTGGCATGTATTGAGTCTTCTTCAGGAATGAATGACAAAATAACTTTTGAATTTATATTGTTTGGAGAAAAAAACCCAAACAAGTATTTGAAAGCAATGCTGATGAGTTGTTTGTTGGGTTGGGTTTTTTTGGGAGGGGTTTGCTTTTTTTTTGTCTCATCTTGAGATAAAGCATTGATTAGACTGAAAAGGGGAAAAGAATAAGCAAAAAGCAATCGAGTTCTCTAAACTTTTCAGTGTTTCGTGTGTGCTGCCCATCCATGTACCTGAGTTGATGTGGAGTGACTCTATAAACTGCATTAAATCACTTGCTTCCATTCATGTGATTTACTTTGTAGGCCAGGTGTTTGCAATAGACTTCCCAGCAGTCTGGATATCCAAAACAGAGCTTGTCCTTGCAAAACAAGGGGTAACATGCAGGTGTTAATGCTGTGCTCATCCACCTTTGACAGCTCTGAACAGTAGGAGGGGATTCAAGTGGGATTTACCCCCAGTGCACGGGGTTTCAAGTGAAATCCCTATGGAAAACTTTCCTATGTTGCTGTTTCCAATAAAACAGCCTTTCTCACACACAGCAAGCTGCTCTAGAGTGGGCACTGACCCCCTAATGCTCTTGTGTCATCTTCTGCTTGACAAATGAGCAAGGCTGCCATGTAGGGGGCACAGAGGAGTGACAAGCACTGCTGACATGTGTTGCCCTTCCTTTGCCCAGGTGGACCTGTGGGACAGTGATTCCTACAGACTGGAGCTGCAGTTGAGCATCCGTGAGACCGTGTGCTCGAAAGCCTCAGGGAGAGATCCCTTCACTTGTGATTTCAAAACTGCGCCTTTTGTGGTGAGTGGCTCTGGTGGGAGTGGGAGCCCTCCCCTCTGGGCAGGATATGCTCTCAGGAATGCTGCTGGAGCTGAAAAAATGAGGAATGACTGGGTTTCTGACAGCCTAAACAACCTGCATCATGCAGTGGGTGTGTTGGGTGGGAAGGGTCAGTGCTGGGAAATTCTTCAGGGGCTGCTGTGAGCTAAAAAGAGGATTTGTGTTTTGGAGCAGCATGTTGTACAAGTGTCTGTGTGCTTTGGGGCTGATTCCTAGAAGGAATAACTTTATAATAAGGGGGTAGAAGAGTTGATGTTTGACCTGCTTTGGTCTGTCATGCAACTGGGCACCACATGAAGGTGTCTCTTCCCCAGTAGTGCAGCCCTCTCTGTGCTGACAGTGCTGATCTCTTCCAGCTTTTCAAGTCTCAGCCTGAAATAAACAGGCTCTTGATTCTTAGATCACCAGTTTTGATGGAAATACATCATCTTTGTCTGGACTCCTCTGTGCACAATTAATTTGGCCAAATCACAGTTCCCATTGCAGACTTCTGAGGGCTTGTGTCCCAACTGCTGGAACAAATCTTCCAAAGCATATGGAGTAGCTCTTGAGTCCCTGTGTGTCACCCTTCCACAGAAATTCTCTCTGCTTTTGTTCTGCTCCAAATTGAACTCATCTCATACATTTTCCCTCTGGAAATGGTGGCCAAATGTCTGTCCTTCCTGGGCACAGTCTGTAGGGAAGAGGAGGGACCTGAGAAGGCAATGAGCAAGGTGCAAAGGTCTTCCTCACAACTTATGAGTCGTGTTACTCCCTCAGGGGGGCAGTTTTACCCCATGAAGAAAGGAGTAGAATGTCTATTCTGGAGCTAAGCAGCTTATGTGTGTGTAGTGGCACCACACAGAATTGATGGTTACTGCTTGATTTTCTTTAAAAACATGAGGGTGTTATCCCTGTAGCCCAAACATACAATATCCCTCTTTTCTCCTTGGGGCAACACAGTATGACAGATATTGTGAGCTTCTGTCAAGTTGCAGAGACAACTTCTTTAAAAAAGGTAATTTAACTTCCAGAACTGGAGCTGCCATTGGTAAAGCCCTGCATTGTCCATTTGTTTGGTGCTTGGTGATGCCAGAGCTATGAAAAGGATGTGGAGATTTTTCTCCTACCTCAAGCAGGCTCAAGGTTTTGTACAGCTAACAAGAAGTTTTGGAGCAATAACCTGTGTGCAGTTGTGTATAAAAGAAGAGTTTCTTTTTCTCGGAATTTGTTTTTTAAATGCTTCTACTGGTTCCTGCCCCCAGTGAAACTCCCAAGAGAGGGTTTTCACTGGGGGTTTGCCCTGAGATTTGCTCTGTTTGGCTCTGTTGCAGCCCACTGCTTCCTGCAGGAGTGTTGTGGCAGTCTCTGGTGAGCAGGTTTCCAGTGTCATCGTGCGGTGCCATCGTGGCATGTTCAGCTCTGAGTCAATGAGCAGTGAGGAGGTAAGGAAAGGGGAAAAAACTGATTGTGGCAGCCTGGAGGAGCACAAATTCTACTTATCCTCCTCCAAGAGTCAGGCGTCTTGTGTCTGAACTGCAGCCCCAAAACTGGAGGCTCTGATGAGAAAACTAGCTGTGGCATGAAATCCATCCATCTCCTGTTAACTCTTCCCTTTCATAGGCAAGGATATGGACAGCTTTTATTTTTGGAAAGTGTAAGGGACTAAATTAAGAAGTTGAATCATAGAATCCCAAGTGGTTTGGGTTGGAAGGGATCTGTTCCATTCCCTGCCATGGGTAGGGACACCTTCCACTATCCCAGGTTGCTCCAAGCCCCGTCCAACCTGGCCCTGGACACTCCCGGGGATGGGGTGGCCACAGCTTCTCTGGGCAACCTGTGCCAGGGCCTCACCACCCTCACAGGGAAGAATTTCCTTCCAGTGTCCC
Source organism: Neodrepanis coruscans (assembly GCA_013400695.1). NCBI lineage: Eukaryota > Metazoa > Chordata > Aves > Passeriformes > Philepittidae > Neodrepanis > Neodrepanis coruscans. The sequence goes on from VYZS01072894.1 coordinate 7,101, forward strand.
ACATAACCCTGTCCTCCCTTCAGCTTAAGGCCATTGCCCCTTGTCCTGTCACTACAAGCCCTTGTGAGAAGTCCCTCTCCATCTGCCCTGTAAGCAAATAGGATTCTGTGTCACCTTCCCCTGCCTTGAATTGCCAAATTAACTTGTCATTTATCCTTTTTTTTTCCCCCCCTCAAAACCTCTATTTAGAGCTGGCCAGCAGGTACACCACAGGAACTCTTGATTTGCAGAGTAGAAAGATGGCATGTAAAGCACTGAAACGTGGAACACAGTGTTGGATGTTCAGTCAGTCCTCTGTGGGCTGACATACCTGTTGTTTAATTGGGTACTCAGCACAAACACTTGCTTTTACAAGCAGACATCTTCCTACAAGTCTTCTTTAACCATCGCTTAAAATTCAGTGCTGCTGCCAATAGTCCTGCTGGGGAATATATTTCCTGCAGTGTTAATAAGGAATGAATGCCAAAGGAAATTATTGCACTTGGAAAGAAGAGTATTTCTCTCTGCAGAGGCCTGCAGCAAGTGCACTATAGGTTTTGCTCCAGAGCTGTAACTTGGCTCAAGGGATCTCAGCCTGGCTGAAATGGGGTTGGTGTGGCTGTGGTGGTATTGGGATAGGAGAAAGTGATTGACTGAGGCAGGGGATCACAATCTGCTGAGCTGGAGGGAGCCCACAAGGACCATCCAGTTCAGACCCTGGCCCTGCACAGGCCACCCCAGCAATCCCACCCTGTCCCTGAGAGCATTGCTCTTGAGCTCTGTCAGCCTGTGCAGTGCCCCAACCACCCTCTGGGAAAAGAGCCTTTCCCTGATCTCCAGCCTCAACCTGCCCTGGCACAGCTCCAGCTATTCCCTTTGGTCCTGTCACTTCTCATGAGGAAGCTGCAGACCCTGGTGAGCTCTGCTCTCATTTCTCCTCTTCTACAGGCTGAACAAGCCAAGTGATCATGACAAATAGCTTCTCACCACTTGGTTAGAGACTAATAAAACAAGGCTATAGAGAGATTTTAAAGCATGAGCTTTAGATAAATGAGTGTAGGAGGTCCCCCCTGTGGCTGCAGCAGACTGAGAGCTCTGCTCTCCTGGCTGTGTCTGCAGGTAGGTGAGGAGAAGGTATGAGGCATGAGGGATTTTGACCTGAGAGCCTCCCTGCAGCAGCAGACTTGCTGAGCAGCACCACGGCTTTGCAAAAGTATCCACAATACTTGTTTCCAAGCACAATTACTAGTAATGTTTAGAATTACTTTACCTCTCCTCAGGGAATGGGTGATCACTAGACTTTTTGACAGATGAGCTTTTTAAAACCCTGCCTTCACTTTACAGATGGTGCTTGCACCCATGATGACCCCCAACAGGAGAGGCAGTGGCCACAGGGAAGGTAAGACCACCAACCAGTCCTAACCACCAACACAGAGCACAACCAATCTGCCCAGTCTGTGACTGGGCCACCATCAGACCTGGAGGGGGCATCAGAGGAGCACCTTCCCCCTGTCCATCCTCTCCACACTGGCCACTCTACCCTGCAGTCACCACCCCTGTGGTTACCCGTCTCTTTTATCAACCGAAAGAGACCCACAGATCCTTCTCCTTTATTGTTGGTCTTCTCCTGTCTGGGACACTGTCCCTCAAAATTTGTAGCATTCTGTTCCTTACTTGGTATATAGGAAGGGGGTAGATTGTCTAGAGATTCCATTTTCTTCTTTCCTGTCGTTCCTCATACTTTTTGCAATAAAGACAGGGAAATATCTTTTCCAACACAAAGCCTAATCACTCTCCTTCTGTTTAAAAAGGTTTTTTTTGTGTTCACATAAATTTAAAGCCTAACACATGTAGTCTTCTAGAGGTCTCTATTTTGGCCAATACCATTAGTCAGATCCGATAGGTACCTTAATCTACTCAAGCAGCAGTATTCTATCATTTTCTTTCTATCCTTTCCCTGGGTGGAAGACATTCCCTCTTGCCCTAGTCTCTGAGCATCATCCCCAAAGGACTATTAGGAGCTGTGCTCACAGTGGAGTACTTGGACTTCTGTCCCCTCTCCTTTTTCCTACTGAGCTTGTCTCCCAGCTCATGAATGCCCACAGGACTCCTTTCTCTTCTTTTCCCCTTCTTTCCTTCAAGAGTCCTCTGGGTTCCACCTGCGGTTCCCACGGGACATGACAAGAAGTTGAGGGCTGCCAAACTCCTCAGGGTGTGCTTTCCTCATTCTCAGTGTCNTCCTCAGGGTGTGCTATCCTCCTTCTCAGTGTCCCATCTTGCAGGGCTAGAGGCTTTGATCCTCCAAACTGTGAGAAACAAACTCACTTGTCTAGGAAATTAAGAGGAGACAAAGTCATTGAAGCAAAGATTTATTATAAGAACAGGTCACCTGAGCCTAGGTGTGCCTCCCCCAGGGAGACAGACCTTGAGTACCAGAAAGCCAACATTTTTATACACTCTTGCAGCTGGGGAGGTCCCTGTCCCCTTTCCCACTTGTTGGAGAACTTGGAGACTCACACTCTTCCTGACCACATATCCCCATTTCTCCCTCATTTTATTGGTCCCTGGTAACTTCTAATGGGTGCAAAGAAACTGTACCTAAGCAACAGGCTATTACAACTAATGAAAATCAACTCCCCATCCCCCTTTTTGTCTGGCTGAAGCAAAACCATAATTTTATTTCTAACACTTTGTGTCTCGTTGAGGGTGCAGAGAGGGCCCTGTGCCCCAGGGGTGGGGCAGCCACAGCTTCAATGGGTAACAGTGAACACATGTTTGAAAGCATCTAATACTCACATATGTTCCCATGTTCTTTGTTAGAAGATGCCTTTGTTCCTGAAGCCTTCCCTTCAAGGGGAAGAGGTGGCAGTCGTGGGGATTGGCACAAGCCCAGCCTTGACAAAGTGGAATAATCTGGCTTGGGTGAGTACAATTCAAAGTGGAGCTTTTATGCACCCTGGGGCTGCAGGTTTTGTGGCAGGGCAGGGAAATTGACTGCTCAGGATGAAGGACCTCTTGTTGCTTCACTCCTTGGAAGACATCCCAGGTATAGAGCTCAAGGCTGCCACCCACTTGGGAGGGATCCCATATACTCCTACCCCAGGACACTGGTGCTTGTGTAGTAGCATGAACAGTGTGCAAGAAAATCAATCTGCTGAGTTTGACTTGGTGTGTCTATCCTGCAGACTCCTGGAGGAGTGCCCATGCCTTTGTGCCAAATCTAATGCCCAGGGTTTATTGAAAAAAAGCTGAATGTGGTGTAAGACATCTGGGAGAACCAAGGTGTTGTTTGCCCAGGAAAAGCATTTGTGCAGAGAATCTGTAAAGGAGATGTTTGGAACCCAATTACTGGGAATGATAACGAAAGACTCCCATGATTTATTGGAGCTGACAAGGCCTCTCCTACACATTCCACCTTTGTTGACCTGTTTCTGAGGCTCTGTGTGGGAGCAGATGTAATTGCTGCTGATATGTTACTTGCCATTTTAGGGAGTTAATCTGCAAGGGGTGTGGTTGGAAAGACCTTTAGCAACACAGAATAAGCTCATTCTTTGGCATGCTAAAAAGGTTTGAAGTAGCTGGGAAAGGAGAAGTCTTTATTATTAAAGAGGCTCCAAGCACTCACTTGGCTACATATCATTAGCAGGTCTGTGTCCCCGGAGAGTGCCAGCAGTGTGTCAGGAATTTAACACTGATGACTTGCCAAAAACCAACACACGTTGTTCATAAGCATATCCGGTAAACCTCCATGTGCTGAAGGAGACAAACCCCCTGCTCTCCTGGAAACAAGATATGAAAGGAAAACCCAGTCACTCAGCTCTGTTTGTAAAAATCCATGTGCTCTTTTAGTTTATCCATTACCCACTGAAGCCAACAGGCTGTTTTAATCACTACCTGTCTTCTTATATGAATCCTAATATTCCTTTGCATTTGGGAAGTGCTAGGTATGTTTAGTTCTTTGGCTCTCAAGAGGGACTATCCCCACTGAGCAACAACACAAATGCTTTGTGTTCCTGTATCTAACAGGTCTAACAAACCTCCAAACCAAAAACAAGCTGTAAAATCTTTTGGAAAGAGAAAAGTGAAATAAATGGGGAGAAATTTCTGGTTCTTGAAATCCTGAGTGGTTTGAAATGTAATACTTTCTGCTTGCTCTTGAAGATGGGGTTGCAAATGTCATAGAGTTGTGTTTCATCTCAGTGTCCTGGGTTTTGGACATCTTAAAGGCAAATACACCATGAGATTGAGAGAGAATATTAAACCCCCTCAAAGCTCCTTCTTTCTCTTGTTCTTATCAACTGGACTTATTAACTGTGAACTGTGGGGAAAGAAGTCTTCTTGATTTCAGTTGTTTCCAGAATTACAGGGTTTCATCCCCAGGTTTGAGCCACACAAATCCAAATTATTTCATGTGTTTGAAGCCAGGTAAAGTTATTCCCAGCTGTTTTCCCCAGGTTTTGGTCAGTGAGATCCTGTGTGACCTTGGCTGGAATGATTCTAAGCCGTGCTGTGATGGCAGTGTTTGGTAGGGCATGGGAAATGAGTGCTGTGTTTTTTTAGATGGCAGCAGCTCAGCTGGCTTAGCTTAGCTGAAAATATTTTGGGGGAGGCTGGGGAAATAGCAATTTAATAATAGAAGATTTTCATCTCTTGCTCAAAAGCCTGGTGTTGATAGGCCAAGCAAGAAAAGTTCAGGTAAGAAATGAAATATGATTTTTTTTTTTAAACAACAGGACGAGTAACTGGCTGCTGCAAAAATTACTTGGGCAAGTGGCTGACAGTTTTTCATGCTGGATTTTACATTTTCTGAACAGTTCTTTTTGGCTACAGGAATTACTTCAGGGCCATTCTGTGCCTGGTTCTGTGTAAGAAGCTGGGCTAAATGATCTCACTGATGCTTTGTAGATCTTATTTATTGGGATGTGCTAAATATTCAAGAGAGGGGAAAAAAAGATCAGTGCCATTGTTATAAAGAGAAGTTAAAGTCTATAGTGTCAGATCCACTAGTCCGCTGCTGCCTGCAGGAGTTGGAAACTGCACATGAAAAACTCCAACCATGATTAATGAGTTTATTTCAGTGACAAGTCCTAATCAGATTTTCTGGATTTATTTTGTAGCACATCTCCAGAAGTGGGGAGACTGTAAAATTCCCATGGCATGCTGTGTGGGCCAGTGTTTCTGACAAAAGCCACATGAGGGATTGACAGGAGGAGGGAAAGCTGCTCTAAAAGAGCTGACCACCTGTGGAAAAACCTGAGCCTGCAGCAACGGTTAAGGTCCTGGCAAGGGAGCTTGGCCAGGGATGTTTGGAGCTTGTGGGAGCACCAAAGGGTGTTTTAGTGCTGCTGCTTGAACCCTTGGAGCAACTGCTCTGAAAAATGTGTTGCACACATGAAGTCTGAGAGGCTTTTTGAGTGTGCAAAGAACAAGGAATTTTAGGTTCTCTTAAACTGGAACACACGTAATGATGTTTATGGCTCTGAATCGCAAGATTGAGACTAAAAACGGCTCAAACTCATCAGACACCTCAAAGCCCAGAGAGCAAGGAATCCTAAAGCTTTGCTCATCCCAAAACAACTGCCTAAAGCAGTTCTTTTGTGCCTGACGTGGCTTATGTCTGGAATCTCACCAGCAATGCTTCACATCCTTGAAGAAGAAGATCAAGGGGCAGATCAAGATCCTGCCTTTGCAATGTACATGTAGATGGTGAATGCTGATTTTCTCTTACTCATCAATCACACAAGGGAAGGGTTTTTTAACAGAAAATCAAGTCCATCCAGCATCAAGCCCCAGGGGTTGTGATTTCCTCCTCAAGTTCTCTATATTTTCTGTATTTTCCTTATTACTCTCTCATGTGGCACACTGTGCTGCTGGCAGGAATGTGGTGGTGGTGGTCATCAGCTGATTAACAGCCTTGGAGATGCAGGAGTGAATAGACTGGCATCCTTGACTATTAGGGTGTTGCTTTTTTAGTGGAAGACTAAGTGGGAGCATTGAGCCTCTTTTCATACTCAGAAATCCAGGATCCCATCTTCAGAGTGAAATGGATGCTTGTTTATCTGTCTTTTATAAATATAATACCAGAGCAGGGTGCAAAGCCCTCCAGGGAATGGAAAAATGAGCTTTAATCCCCAGTGTCCTCATTAAAGAGCTGCTTGATTTTAGTTGTGGTTTTATATCCTCATATCTTTGGGTTTTTTCCTCTCTCATTCATGCATCTGCTTTCCACAATTCTCAGAAAGCAGCTTACTGCTCTTTGGGAGGCAAAAAAAAAAAAAAGAGTGAAGCACCAGAGGGAAGGAAAATCCCTGGAGAGTGGGATCTGTTGCAAAGCACGTGAGCTCTGTGTCGGATCAGCTTTGGGAGTGAGAACTGGAGCAGTTTGGGGCTTGGGGAATGACAGGCTGCTGCTTTATTCCTCCTGCCACAGAGCCTGTGTGTGATGGCTGAGCCCCTGGTGGCACCTGGCAGCTGTGATGTGCTGTGGCAGGAAAGACAGCAAGCTTTTATCTGCTCTGAGGCAACTTGTTAGAATTGAAACAGAGCCAGGCAGGGCCTTCCCTGATGTTGAGGTCAGAGCGCAGGGATGGAGCAGAGCCATTCCAGCAGAGAGGGGAATTGCTGTCACAATTTCCTGTTGCTGCTCTGAGCAGCAGCAATTTGTGCCTTGCCCTTTGCCCACCTCTTCTCTATCTGTTTTGAAGGATTAGACCCACAGCTTCACAGAGGAAATTTGCCTGCTTCTGGAGGATGCAGAGCTTGGATGATCCCTTAGACATCACAAGCCTCAAATTTGAATTCCTGGGGAAAACCAACAGGTCTTCCTTCTCTGGAGAAGCACAAAGGGCTCTTGGCTGCCCTTAACCTGCTGCTCAGTGTTGAATTTTTGAAGCCTTAGAAATGAGCTTGTCCAAGGATCAGGCAGGTGGGGAAAGCCCTCCCAAAGTGGGGCCAAGTTCCTGAGGCTGCGTGGTTGAGGTTTGGATAACCTGGGATGTAGATCACTCATCCTCTTTGAATGCTGGAGAGCAGCAGTCTTAGGGCAAGATTTTTTTTTTTCCTTAAACTGAGCTGGAATTTCCCATGTTCCCACTGTTCCTGTTTCTTTTCTTGCCACTTGGTCCCCATTGCTGGAAGCAGGGTCTGGTCCTGGTCCTTTGTCCTGCACCCCTCATCTCCAGGGCTGGGCAGGACCCAGGTGCCCCTGGACAAGCTGCTCTCAGGAGGCCCCTCTATTTAATTACTTTCCTGTATGTGGATGATCCTTTCTGGCTTGAATCTGTCCTCTCAAATTTTACCAACAAAATCGTCTCTCAGAAAAATTTCAGGTTGCCATGGCGACCAACTTGCTGAAGACACAGTGTAGGCTCGAGAGTGCTGGAGAAACAGTCACATGTTCCCTCTGAAAAACATATCTCAAATCTCTTCTGCATATTGAAGCTTTTAATTCAGATCCATTTCAGAGCAGACCCTACATCAAGCCTCAACCATCTCTGCTTTTGGGACTTGACAACATGTGTTCATTTGTGTTCTGTAGTACTTATTTCACTGTCGTTAATTTTTCTAACAATCTGCTCTTTTCTAATTTTTTGCTCTGATTAGCCATTGCCATGTCATTTGTGCACATATGAGGTATTTTGCATATGCAGGTTTTCTTTTTACAGATTCCACATGGTGGGACTCTGACGTTAAGCAAATTAATAAGCAAGTTGAAGCTGAATGTGCTTTTTCCAAGGCTGTGGATGTTTGGTTGGTTCTGTGATGTACGAGACAAATCCTTGGCTCTGATATTTCTCCTTCCTCTCTGTTTTTTGGTTTAGATTGGAGAATGAGAAAAACCAAGATTCAGCATGGGAAGAAAGATCCCGATGCCTTGTCCCTTTTTTTTTTCTTGTGGAAAACTATTCTGCAACGAAGCCTTTCCCCAAACTCAGTTTTGCCATGATGGTGATTGGATGAGCTCATGAGATGCTAAATACACATTTGTCCACGAATAGCCCCTTCTGATGTCTCACATCTCCCTGGGAGGACTCTCAGGTACCGAGTGGAGCCGTGTCCAGGATATTTGGACCATCCCATAATGATGCTATTAAAAGCTCTTTACTCCATCTGTTTGTTCTGCGTTGCCCTCTGGTTGCTTATAATTTTCTGTAATGCTCACAACTAATTATTGATTGTTCAAACTAATAAACCCACTCAATTCCTTCTTCTCCGGCGTGCAGCAGCTGTGGAAAAGGTGTCTCGCTACAAATCCAAAGGCTTGAGTTGCAGCCCACCAGGAATCTGGCTTTAATGGATACTTGATCGCTAATGAGGGTAGCTGTGGGACATTGATGTGATTGTCAGGTTCTAATGGCTCTTGGAAGGAGGCCAGGTCAAAACAGACCTCGGTGTGTTCCTCTGCTTTGGAACAGGTCTCAGTACCCTTGTCCTGTTCATTCCACCCCATTCACAGAGCCCACCCTGCAGCTCTTTGGGAAGGGAAAGGTTCCTGTGCAGTTTTGGGAGGGGTTCTTATTTCATTTTTTTAAGGCTTTATCACTTCTTCAACTGTCAAAATTCAACTCATTTTTCTGTCCAATGCTCTCCCACCCAGTTTGGCTCCCGGTTGATTTTTCTCTGCTGATTGTAGCAAAGTAACCTGATTTGTAGGGATTTCTCTCTCGAAAGCATGAGGATACAAAATGAATTGCAGATACCTTATGCTCCTTGTTGCATGTATGCAAATGCCTTCACACCTAGGAGCTGATGTGGTGTCTGCTGTGCAGATGTTTATCTGGCAGCAGGGAGTAATATTTCCTTTGTCCTCATTGCTGGAGCTGTTCCTGGTCTCAAAGCGCTGACTCAAGCACTTGATGCTCCAACATAGTGATGATAGTTGTACAGATCTTCCCTTCCAAGCAGGCCACGAGTTTGGCTGTTGGATTTTCCTTGGGGAGTGGAGATTTCTGCAGCAGCAGGGACAAGGAGGGAGCTTTCTCCACACACTGAGAGACACTGCTTGTTCTGGAAGGAATGTGCAGAGTAGGAATTCTCCTCCTGTAGACTTTGGGGTTTTTCAGAAATTCTAAGGCAGCAAAAAAGGAGGGATGGCTGAAGGGAGACTGCAAAGCCCTGAGGGGATTAGACCAGGACTTACTGTGTCTTTGTGGCAGTTAGAATGTTCACAAGGTGAAATACAGCCACCCTTTCAACGCAAAGCAGTTGCAGGATGAGGAAAAGAGAGGAGGATTTACGTTCATTTGGACTTGTATAATGATCTGGGGAATGAGCAGGAGCAATCTGAGCCGCCTGCAGTGGCAGTGTCAGGACACCCAGCTGCGTCCTGCAGAACTCAGCACTGCAGTGTGTCCCTAGGGAAGGATGGAAACTGCTGACTTTGTACTGTCTGTGAGAAGTACTAAAACCTGGATCCATGGCAGAACCACTCCTTTTATATGCATTTTCTCTGGTATATTTTTTGGTACACCCCAACAGTTTTTATGCTGAGAGTGTCTGGGCAGGAATTCCCATGGTGTGGGATGGATGAAGGACAACATTCAGTGATGCTGCAGAAAATCCGGGCTCAGTTCCCTCCTCTCCCTTCAGCCAACACTTGTGGGAATCAGAAAGCAGAATTTAGGCTGCAGGGTGTCACAGCATCTAATTTCCTAGACTCTCTTTTTGCCATCATGTAGTGATGGGCATCTAAGGTCAGGTTGGACAGGAGTTGGAGCGACCTGGGATAGTGGAAGGTGTCCCTGCCCATGGCAGGGGGTAGAGCTGGATGAGCTTTAAGGTCTCTTCCAACTAAAAACAGTTTGTAATTCTGTGACTGTTGCTGGGCACTGGTGTGGTTTGTGCCACCATGGGACTGGCACCAGTGCCGTGGTAGCTCTATGGCAAATTCTGTCCACATGGACCAGCTGGGAATGGGTAGAACTCCCAGCAATAAAGGGTAGTTCAGTTCTATGTAAAACTGGCCTAAAAGAATTCTCTAAGAGCAGAGATCATCAGCTGGATGGAGCCTAGTACATGTTAGAAGTTATTTCTCATCCTGGAGGAATGTGGAGATTTCCTGGCACATGCTGTCAGCAGCCTCATCTAGGTTGCTAATCCAGAGTGACCCCTGGATGATCTCTCTGAAATGAAGCAGAGGCCCTGACTGCCAAAACCATATCCTGATTCAGAGCAGGGAGATTTTGGGATTGGGACCTGAGCATTTTCCCATCCTGACTGAGCATGTTGCTGGCAGGACTTCTGCAAGTGCAAGTTCAGCACAGAGACTTGGGAGGGTTTTAAGGAGACATAGCTGTGCTAAGGATGGGGAATATCCCTGGTGGCAGAATAGATCATGAGCTGATGCTCAGGCTGTTGGTGACTGGCTTCTGCTGATGCCCACTAGATGTCAGAATTGAATAAATGCAGGGAGAGGCAGGATCTCAATTCTCAAATTATTCCTGTTTTTTTTTTTT
>VYZS01072894.1:17676-39477 GCA_013400695.1 Neodrepanis coruscans
TTTTTTTTTTCTGTGTGTTTAAATGGTGCAGAGAGCAGGGGATGCAGAGAAATAACCGAGACAAAAACTCTGGGCCGGGTTAAAGTGCTTGTTTTGCCTGTGGCAACCCAGAACTTAAATCCTGCTGCAGGCACAAAGGTGATTTTGCTTTTTACTCAATTGGACAGTGGAGTTTTCTCTTTTCTGCATGACAAACCTATCCTTTTCGATAGAATGGCTTTAAATCAGATTTTCCAGCCACCTCTTGATTGGCTGTAAAGTGCCTTTGGTGAAAGGAAAGGCAGAGAAATAAATGCAGGTTTTATTTTAGAGCTGAAGTTTTCTACCTGCTGTCAGCTCCCATTTCTCTTCTTATTGAGAAGCTGGGCTCATCCACTGCAGCTGGTTAACATTAGCAAGGGCATCCTAATGACTCTCAAGATTAGATGTGCTAATTAATGCTCCCACAACCAGCAAGAAATTTGCTGCTTTCTGACATTTACAGCTGCCACTGTGTTTGCTCCTTTCAGACTTTCTGCTGGCTTTAAAATCCTGATTTTCCCCCCTCCCCTTTTCCCAGGACAAGTTGCCTCAGTCTCATGGCACAGTGTGGACTCTGTAGAAAATGGAGCAGAAGCCCTTGGCAATCGCCCCATGGTGAAGGATTCTGATAAGGTGGTGGTGACGTGTCCGTGGGCACTCTTTGTTCTCTGTGACAACAAACAAGGAGCCTTGGCTATAGAAAACCAGGGTTACACCTGGAAAGGGAAGCTTAAAACATGGATCTTAACTCCTCCAAGGAAGCAAATCTCTTGGAAATGATCTAGATGTTCTTTTGAGATTAAATCAGGATTAAACCAAGAGAAAGGTAGCTCAAGAAGGAAGTTGGAATTTTGTGTTGGCCCCCAGGCACCAAAGTAGTTTAGGGCATTATTTATTTGGGAGATTTGAAGGAGACCACTAGGAAAACCTCAGAGTGGCAGCATTCCAGGGATTACAGGCCATGATTGAGAATTTAAAAGGAATCTTATGTGATTTTGGACACAGAATCTTTTTCTGGGCAGTGGGAAGGTGATGGTGCAGGCTGAGCCTCCTGATCTGGGATGAATAACAGAGAGGAGAAAATTACAGCATCCTTGAATGGAGGGCTGTGGATCTCAATAGTGAAAGCAAACCAATAATCTCATCAAAAATCGACCCTGGGCAGAAGAATGGGGCCAGAAATATTTAAACCTTGGGCTTCCTGTCACCTGAGGGTTTCTCATTCTCTTTTAGGTTGGAAAACACCTTTAAAATTGTCAATTTGACAATGGGGCAGCAAAATCTCAATAACTTTTTCTGTACATGTTGCAAAGGCCTTTGATATTNTCCTGATCTGGGATGAATAACAGAGAGGAGAAAATTACAGCATCCTTGAATGGAGGGCTGTGGATCTCAATAGTGAAAGCAAACCAATAATCTCATCAAAAATCGACCCTGGGCAGAAGAATGGGGCCAGAAATATTTAAACCTTGGGCTTCCTGTCACCTGAGGGTTTCTCATTCTCTTTTAGGTTGGAAAACACCTTTAAAATTGTCAATTTGACAATGGGGCAGCAAAATCTCAATAACTTTTTCTGTACATGTTGCAAAGGCCTTTGATATTCTTTTATATTTGAAAACTGATGGCAGTCTTGTTCAACAGTAGGAGCTCTCCATTTAGCAGGTTTTCCAGGTACTTTGGGAGTAGATAGGATAAAAAAACCCCTAAACAAATAGAAACCTCTGAGGCAGTCTCTGATGTAGAGGCTGCTAAGGAATTTTTTTGTGCCTTTCCTGCTTAGTGGAATGGTCTAGCAGGGTATTTTGAGGGAAAGAGTCACTGACTGCAAGAGTCTTTGACTTCGGTTTTCTAACTTGCTTAAACCCTGTTGTTTTATTAACAAGAGAAAGAAACACTTATCCACGGATTATTTTTTTCAGCTTCTTGAGCTTCTAAGTGCTTTTTAAGGATTTACAGAGCCTACTGGTGAGTTTTCTGGAACAGGCCTCATATCCACTTTCTCAGCAGAGAGAAAAGGGTTCATATAGATGCAGTTTATGTATCAGGAAAGACCCTCCCTTTCAAAGCGTTGGAGCAATGGATCTGTGTGTCTGCAAGGTGTTCAGTGAACCAAAACACAGCTTTTGGTCCAAAAATCCCACGTGCCAAAGCCTGCAAATAACACCTACTGAAGTGGGGGTGTCTGCGTTGTGTTGCTGTTGCTGTTTGCAGAGTGTCACAGATTTTCCATTCCCTCACTGAAAGAGATGGAACAAAAACCTGGAGCTGAAATATTAGGCCTTGGTTTTGTGCCACAATTACATGACTGTATCTTCTTTAAAATTACTATTTATTATGACTATTTCATCATGGAAATGACTGTTTAGTTGCTGTCTGCTGTTGGGCAACAGGGTGTGTTCTGACACTTCTGCATTTCTCTTCCCTCTCTGGCTGAAACAACTCTGCAAAAAAGTTGCCAGTAATCAGGTTTCCCTAAAAATCGTATTTTTAGGAGAACTAACCATTTACTGGAAGCATTGCCTGGTCCCAGTGTGAAAAAGAGCAGAGATTCTCAGCATGGTGCTCGTGCCTGTCATTGATTGACGTTTGAAGTGTTGGCTCTGTGGAGAAGAGCAACTCATAGTAGAGGGCTGGAATTCCACAGGGACATGCTGGGAGTCTGGAGCCTGCCACGCTTTGAATGTGAATGCTGCTGGTGCAGGAAACTCCATCTACTCTGTATTCATCCCCCTGCTCTGATACTGCAGGGCTCTTGGCCTTGCCAGGGCTCCCAAAACCCAAGGACCTGCTTTGTGGGAGCTGAGTGTGATCTTTGGGATCTGCCCCTCTGAGCAGCCAGAGGAACAGCAGGGCTCAAGCCTGGGGTTTAAAACCTGGTGTGGGTGGTTTTCCTTCCAACCCTGAGCACTCCCAGATCTGCCACACTTTTTTTATGACCCCAGTGGTGGAAGGAACTGGACTTGTTTAATTTTTGGCAAAAAAGGGGATTTCTCATGCTTGTGCCTCCTCTGTCCTCCCAGAGAGAAGGAGAAACAGAAGAGACTGGTGTTTGCATGTAAGAGCTTGGCTTTTTTGCCCATGATGTGCCAAGAGTGGGAAATTCCCTTTCTAGTAGCCCAGGACGTGGCAGAGCTCAGTCAAGGCTCAGCTGAAAGTCCTGTAAGCCAGGTGTGTTCTCTCCCACCTGCTGTGAGTGCAGAGACATGACTCCTGTCTTTCAAACACACCTCCCCAGCCCCTGATGTGATAAAAAATATGTTAGCTGCTCATTACAGGGCTGGTAAATGATGCTGTGAATGGCTGAAGCCCAGCGTGGGCCAGAACCCTGTACCAGGTTCCCTTGTGCTAATCACAATTAATGTAACTGCAGGACATGCTGCAGCAAGAAGCCACAGAGCACAAATTCTTTGCCATCATCAGGGACCTGTAGATACTTGCTAGTGTGGCGTGCTGCCCACTTTGAGGTTATTTGCTCTTTTGAGTCCACTTTTAGTGGAGAATTAAACAAGTCAGCTGCCATCTGGTTCCAAGACACTGATTTTAGCAGAAAAACAGTCATAAAGGCCTGCCTTCTGCTCATTTCACCCCCCCTCATCCTCCTCTTCACCAATCAGGGACAGGCAGTTCAAGTGTGCAAGGGAAGTGCGAGCTGAGAACATGAAAAGCAGGGAGAAGAGGCAGCTCTGAAAGTAGGTTAGAGATGAAAAGAGCCTGAAATTTGGCAGCTGCAGGCAAGGCAGGATGGCCCAAGGGAAATGGCTCGAAATGATTGATGAGATAAATGATTAATGAAATTGGTGTGATTAGCCTGGCGTGGGATTGCGTCTGTGTTTGGATCCCGAAGACACAGCCCAGGAGGAGCCAGGTGGGTGTCACTGGGGTAGAGGAACAAGTGCATGAGCAATGTCTCCCAGAAGACAAAGTAGATCACTCAAGTCAACCTCATGTTGGCTTTATTGCACCCCACAGGGTCCAAAATATGCCCCTGTTTAGAGGACTGACTCATCATTTGGTACAGGGAGTTAGTTACCATCTGCACAGCTCTGCTTAGGCAGCTCAAATAGAAAGAATTGCATCTGAATTTCATTTGACACATTGGTTTTGCTCTTGCCTTCACTGCCATCCACTGTGCAGAGCAGAGTTTTTTGGTGTATCAGGAATGTTTGCATAGGGATAGCAGTAACCTTGGAGGGGTGTTCACATCTCCTCCTGCTTTTTCCTGGCAGGTATTTCTTTCAGGAAAGCATGATGTTGGTGTGAGTTGTTCAAATAGCAGCTGATCTGTGGTGCTGGTGGTTGTCAGTGGAGTCTAAGGGATCGATCTGTGTTTACACCCCCACCAGCTTCTTGGAAGATTTTGGAACTAGGAGAGTGGCTTGTGGGAACTCGTTGCATCTGCCATTAGATTAATGGATTCAGACTTTAGAATGACACAACTATGCCCTCGAGGAGGGTTTTTTTGCCAGTTTAGAAGACAAATGCATCATTATGTGATTCTGTGTGATCACTGTTGCTCGGATCCAAGTAATAACAGCACGCAATAGGGCAATCAGACCTGTTCACTGGAAGCTTGCTTGGAGAACCAGTCTCCTTGGATTGATCAGATGGCTTTTTCGTTCCCTGAGTGCAGACACATGCATTGGCTTTCCTTGGCTGGTGTGTCCTAACAAGTGGCTGCCTTCTCCAAACTGAAATGGAACTCTTGCAGCAAAAGCTGCCCCAGGAAGATGTTGCTGTTTCTCCCAGAAGCTGCAGCAGTTCCTGGTTATTTAATGCCAGCTGGCTGAAGACTAAATATGGATGTGTACATAGCCATACATATAGACATCAATGTGTCTGGGATGTCTAGAAGATTTTCTTCTGCACCTTTACACCAGCTGCTATTGATTAGGAGAACACCGATGTGTAGAAACCCCACAGGATAGAAATGCCAGATTTCTTCACCTTTTTGACTGCTTCAAGCAGGGCCTGGAAGCTGAGCTGACACTCCAAGTAACTCTGTTTCTGCTTTTCCTGCTAAATAGAGAGGCAGCTGGTGTTGCAGCTCTGTGCTGCCTCCAAGAGCTGCACAGGGAAATCCAGCTCTGTGCTGGATATAAATCCAGCATTTATTTCCTCAAGGGCAATAAACTTGCTTTACTTCCAGTAAACTTACATGGGATGGATTGTCAGAGGACTGAAAGTTGAATTTTTAAGCAGTCCTGTGCTGCAGGAATGCTCAGCCTTTCATAACAGTGGGCTGGATGTAAGTTCTGGAATGACTCAGGGAAAGGTTGGGGGGGAAAACCCCCCGTACATTTGTCTGTTTTTCTCTCATTCTTTTCTTATTTTTTAGACCATGTGTTGGGGGGCATATGCTTGTTCAGAGGCTTGGATGGCACCCTTGGGCTAGGTGACATCACCCTTTAAATACTGAAGTGTGTTTCAGGCCCTTGGTAGTTTGGTGAGCACGAAGTCATGGGCCAGTGGATTTGTCTAACCTGCAAGGCACTGAGGAGATGAGGAGCATTTAAGAAACCCATGGGGGTGTTCCACAGGAGCCCTTCCCTTCTCTGGCACCTGCTGACAATAAGGCTCTTGGGTGGCTCCTCTCTGCAAACTCATTACCCATAATAGTTTGGCTCTGCTGTGTGCTTGGGCTCTGTTTTGGTGAAATGCCAGCAGGGCACTGGGGCTGTGCCTTTTCTTGGCTGAACAGCAGGAGGCAGGCATCCAAATGTCAAGGGTTTTTTTTCCCACATACACAACTTAAATCTTATTTAAATTAAGGGATTAAACCAAGGTGGCAGAAATGTGATCACTGCATGTACTCTGTGCTCTCCTTAAGGCTGTGTGACCTCAGGAAAACCAGACCTTGAAGGTTTTTCTTTGCTGAAGTAACCAGGTATCTGCCTTCAACAGAAATCTCCAAAAGCTACCAAGAGTCATGTCATCAAGACCACCCACCTAATACTGGATTGCTGCTGAGGAGGCTAGAAAGCCCTTGAGACCAAAGATCTCCAAGATGCATCATCATCATGAGATGGATTAGAAAAAACTGTACAGGAGCCAAATGCACTGGTGTCTTCTGGGGTGGCACCAGTGGAGATTTTGTGTTTTCGAGAATCATCCCAGAATAGTTTGTGTTGGAAAGGACCTTAAGGCCCATCCTGTTCCCCCCACTGCCATGGGCAGGGACACCTTCTATTAGCCCAGGTTGGTCCCAGCCCTGTCCCACAGATTCTCTGGGCAACCTGTACTCACCCCTTGACCCCAGTACTCCCTCTGTCCTGTCCTCACACCCATGTGCCCTGCCACGATGGCACTGAGTGCATGGCCCAGGAGGGGACAAAGACTGTGCAGATGGCTCTGATGAGGATGGGTGTGCCCCACCCAGATCTGCAACACCCCAGGGGTTTATGGGACATAATGGTAAGATGGACTTTAGTTGGACAGTATGGTGATTGGGTGCTAAGAAAGTTATAAATATGAAAAAGTTGTTATTCTTTCTCTTTGCATCACCAGACATCACCAGTAAAGCTGTTCTTCCTTCACCTCTGCAAATGACGTGTTTGTCTCAATTTCCTTATCTTGCTTTTCAGGCAACACACTTACAGGGAAGAATTTCTTTCCAATATCCCATCTATTCCTGCCCTCTGTCAGTTTGAAGCCATTCCCCCTTGTCCTGTCACTCCAGGCCCTTGTAAGTTGTCTCTCTTCATCTTTGTTTCAGGTTTCCTTGAGGTACATGAAGGCCCCAATTAGGTCACCCTGAAGCTTCTCTTCTCCAGGCTGAACAATTCCAATTTTCTCAGCAGAGCTGCTCTGTGCCTCTACTCATCACTGCTGGACTTACTCCAACAGCTCCATGTCTTTCCTGTCCTTGGAATCCCAGAACTGGATGCAGTGCTGCAGGCAGGATTTTCCTGCTTTCCTGTAAGACCTTGGGAGCTGAGAAGCCTTAGGAGAAATGTCCCAGCCCCATTTACTGCTCTCAGATTCTTCTCTAGCCATTTCCTGGCTTATCCAAAGGAATATCTTCCAGTCTCACTGGGATGCTGGGAATAGAGAGGGTAATGCTCAGCTGCTCATTGAGCCCCTTTCCCTCCTGTCCTCCTTTCCTTCTGCTGGATGTGGCATTCACAGCTCAGGGTGTTGGGAATCCTGAGAGCTACTGAATTTCTGTTTCAGAAGCCAGGCTGTACTTGCCATTTGAGGTTTCACTGGGTAAAGTGAAGGATCAAAAAACAAATCAGTTTTTTAAAAGGATGTGATATAAGTAGAAAGTGGTGCAGAACAAAATTAAATGGAATGCTGAAAGGGATTGACAGGGTGATTTTATCAGCTGCTTGCTCTCACAATAACCATGTAATTTTTTTATCCAGGGAGAAAAGCTTTTCCAAGTGCAAAGTATCTCCGGCACAGCACCTTCTCTGCTCTCGGGGTAAGTGAAAGGCAGTGCTGACTGAACGTGGCAGTGAACAAGCCAGTTCTGCTGCCAGCACATTCCCAGAGAAAAGGCTTCATGCAAATGTCAAGGAGTGTCTCCAGACTTGAAAATTCAGCTGTCATTGCTTTCACCTTAATGTGAAATAAGATGCCAGGGGTGAGGAGAGGATGGGACATACAAAAACTGAGCTCCAAGACAAATTAGGTCTGTTCTGAAAGCAGTTTTCTGTTCTAGAGGTCCCTGTCTCTCCACATGGCTGACCTTGGGCAGCTGCCAGGAACCGTCCTGGATGCTCTCTCACTGCTCCTCCTTGGCAGGACAGAGGGAGAAAACAAGGTGGAAAATATCCTGGATCAAGTTAAAGGACAGGGAGATCATTCATCAGGTACTGTCATGGGTGAAACAGACTTGTCTTGGGGAAAATTAATTTAATTAATGGGAATGGTTGTGATCAGCCCATAACAGCTCCCCTGTGCCCTGACCTTCTCTTGTGGAGTATTTGGAGTTCAACTGATAACTGTCCTATTTGAGGGTGTAATGAGATGGCCAAGTTATTTAAAATTCCCACTTCCTTGTTTTTCCTGGCCTTTCAGCACAGTGTTTAATAAATCCTTTACAACATTGTGAATTAAAGGCCTCTTAATGGCTTGACACTTCAAGTTATGTTATCTCAGCATCTGCATAACTGCATTCAGGGTTTTGGCACTTTGCTGAAGCCACCACAGAAATTTTTGCTCCTTGGCTTACCCAGCAGCAGGAAGCAGGTTTTGGGGTAGATCACAAGGGTTCATTTTCCTGTGGGATGGGCAGGAAAGTTCTGGTAAAAATAGGCAACTTCTTGTTGAGCCTGGCTGGTGTGTCAGAAATCTGTGGTTCTCCCAGTTCTCCTCTTCTCTGGCAGCTACTCCAGCAGCAACCAGCTGCTTCTTCAGCCCAGGCAGCTGAGATCTTCTTCCACAACAGAGAAACCCGGGCCCAATTCATCATCTCTGTTAAATGCCCCCATGTCACATGAAAACAAGTTCAGCAAACCCCCCAGATCCCTGGAACCCACCAGTACTTCAGCTGGGTATCTGCAGTAAAGAACCTTCTACCCTTGCCCTGGTTTTGTTGTCCCCTGTGAGCCATCACATTTTCTCAGGAGAATGGGTTTTAAGAACCAGCCTGAAATATGTTGGATGTAGACCCAGCTTTTTGTTTAGAAGGAGTTTTTTTTGGTTATGCCAGTCAGCACTAGCTGGGCTTCCTTTTCCAAAAGATTTGTCCATATGCAGAGTAACCACAGTTTCCTAGCTGGGCTTCAAAGGAACCTAAACTTCAAATGATGGTACAGGAGTGCTGCTGTCTCACAGCCCTCCAGATGCTTTTTGCCTGCTTAGAGATGATGAAATGGATGCTGAGTTCCTGTCCTGGATTTTCTCACCTGAAATGGCCTTTTTAAGGCAGTTTTGAAATCTTAGAGGAGAATTTCTTCCCCAAACCCCTGACCATCTGGCCATGATCTTTACAAGTGCATAAAATGCTCTCTTTTCCTTTGTCTCTGTTATCACTTACTGCACTGGTGATATATCAGGCTCACCTAGGTTGTTCTAAAATCCACATTAGACATTTTTATTCTGTCTATCAATGTGACTATGTAGGTACTTTTCTTCTGTAAGGCAGATTCCTTAAACTCTACTAGTTCCTGGCTTATTTCTAGCAAGCAGCAAGTGTCCAGGCAGAAAACCACCTTCAACAGAGCCTGTTTGCAGCCTTGTTCTCTGACAATCCTTCCCACCTTTGTAAGATCTTTCTGAGAGCTCTTTTAAAACTGGTCCTTCTATTTTTGGAGACCCTTTATTTGCATCTTGATCTCAAAATATCTGACTGGAACAAGATCAGATTCGATACTCTTCAAGTTTTGAGTGGAGGGTGGGTTTTTTTTGCCATGTGGAAAATTGACACTTCCACTTTGGACCAGCTGTGATGACGAAGATTTCCTAGTATTTCTGTAGGAAAATGCTCCCTGCTAATGTGTTAGGAGGGTGGTAGCAGCTGCTGTGAGTTGGCAGGGCCCCTGGAAGCTCCTGGAGTTCAGAGAGTGAGGGCAGAGCCAGACAAGAGAAGGTGAAACCAGCAGCTGGGGGACCGTGGGGAATGAAAACAAGTTAACAATACCCTGTAGTCACACCAGATATAAACATGAACATTCCCTATCACTGGCATCCAACTAAAAAAGTGGAAATGAGCGAGCTAATGAGATGCTGGAATTAATGTGGCGTGTGAGAATGCCACGGATCCTGAGCAGCTCAGGGAGCAGGGGTGGGAAGCAGAGGGAGGTTGAAGTGAGGTGATAGTTTCATTAACATCTCCCCTCTAATCTTTTTGCATGCTCACAAAGCCTTTGGTGAATTAGAGAAGCTGGAAATGTGTATCCTGTCTTCCATGTGAGTGTTTGCTGCTGTTTGTGCTCCCTGACTTTAAATTATTCAGGCAGAACAGAAGAGCAGCTTGTTGAACAAGAAAGCTGTTAGAGAGCAAGACCTGTGCATAGCAGAGGCAGAGGGCTTTTTGAGCTCTTAAATTTAGCTTTGATCCCAACCTTGATATGAAGAAGGGGTGCAAAAGACCAAGCCCAAGGCTGTGCACATCCTTGGCTCATCATTTTCCCATTTGTTCCTCTTCCACAGCAGGAACAACTCTGCTGCAGTGCTGCCACTCCTGCTCAGCCTGACAGGCTTCGGGTTTCCTTACCCTGAGAACGATTTAAGCAGACACTAAAATTCATCCTGTGGCTCAGAAACGGGAGAAGTAAATGAGCTGAAATGTGTGTTTTAACTTCCTCTGCACTCAGGGTGAAAAGCTGAATGTTCTCCTCATGGAAGCAGAAATTCTGTCAATTGCTCAAGCCAGAAGTGGAGAAGAAGAACCTCTCAGCCCCTCTCTGCCCCTCATCCTTCTGTAACCACCCATGACAGGCTGTAAGTGTCACAAGTGGGAACATTGGCAGCCTACTACCATGTTGTCAGCCAGGGCTGCTGGGAGCCACATTTTCCAGCGTTTAGTCCTTGTGTGCCAAGTGGGATGATCCAGGGTTTGCTGTGCAAGGGAGGGGGTCTCTGCCTTGTCAGCAGGAACAGCTGACCTTGGCTGTGGAATGTGGTTCTGGAGATGCTCTGGAAGCCTTGAATTTGGCAAAGGGCATTGGTTGCTGGTCTCCAGCCACATTGTAACAGCTTTTCCTATTCCTGTCCCTTTTCACACCATATGTGGGCAGCGATGGATGTTCTTGGTCAGCCCCAAAATTAGTTTCCTGCAGTAGTTAATTCTTTATGGCGTTCACAGGCTGTTTAAATAGTGTTAATGTCTCTAACTGCTGTAAATCATAGAATCATTCAGATTGGAAAATCATCAGGTCCAACCATAAGTGGACTTCAGTCGTGAGCTGGGACAGAGTTGAGCTCAATGGAAAAATGCCACTGGAGCTGTCAAGTAGTCAGGTTGTCTGTCTTCAGCAACCCTCATGGTTATTTTTGCCCCAAGGTTAATTTTTATTTTGTGGTGTGAATCAGTTAAAAAAGCAGGCAAAGCCACAAAATGTGAGTCATTGCCCTTCGCTTTCAGTCAAAAGTACAAGTGGTTGTAGAATGGGGCAACCCATCACTTGCATCTACCACTCCTTCCATATATTCCAGCTGGGAATTAGGGGATACTACCCCTATCCTGATCTCCCTGTCCTCCTGCCAGGAGCCTTTTTATCAACTGTTGAGATCATACAGAGCATGACCCTGCATACATAACTTTATGGCAATTCCTGTTTCACCCTGTAATTAGCTTGGTTTCCAGAAGGCTTTTTACCAACCAGTTAAATACCAGTTAAAATTTACTGCTGCAAAACCAAACATATCACAGAACAATTTACCTCGGAAAACACCTCCAAGATCTTGGAGTCCAATCTTGACAGAAACCCAAAAACGCTACGACTTTTGAATGCATGTCTGATGCTGTTGTGGTGGGAGAGATCAACCCACAGACTGGTTTGAGTTGGAAGGGACATTAAAGATCATCTCTTTCCAACAGCCTGACATGGACAGGGAATGCTGCTGTTAATTCCTGTGGGAAAACCCAACACCAGCCTTTGCTGACATTCTTGGCTCATGTCTATGAGGAAAGAGTCAAACCAGGCTCTAACAAGCTGTAGGACCTGTCATTACTTTTACCTGGAAAGGCCATTGAGGAATGACTGTCAAATCTCCTGTTACACTTCCAGTCCCAATCCCCCTTCAGCTTTTTGAAAGCAAACCACTTTTTGTCACGTGTAAACTCTCTGTTTTGGGTGCTGGTTTCCCAGTAGGTCACAAAACTCAGTACTTTGGCTGTCCTTTCAAATTCTGTAACATGAAGATGATTCTGTCTGATGAGGACCTTGAGACCAGGCTAGACAGGCTTTGGAGCAGCTTGGATAGTGGAAGGTGTCCCTGCTCATGACAGGGGGTGGGACAAGGTGAGCTTTAAGGTCCTTTCAACTTAAACCAGTCTGGGATTATACAAACCTGGCCACCCCACTGTGTACCTGGACAGTGACCCCCTGTAACACATGTAGGTGCTTCTCCACTTGTCAAATCATCCTTCAGTGCTCTGACTTGCTACTCTAATTAGACCTTTATATTAAGTGCACTACTTATCGATTAACAACAATAACCATTGTCTTGTAAGACAATTATTTTGCCTGATAACAAAGCACTTGCCAGGGAGTCTCAGTTTTTCCATCAGCTCTAACTTGCCCCCGGCTTTCCTGCTGCTTTCTTTCAAAGCTGACAGCTCTCAGGAGCTTTGAAGAGGCTTTTCCTGGGAAGTGTTGTTGTCACGCTGCTCCAATGATTGTTTCTCCAAGCTACCACAGCTGAGATTGCTCCCTGAAGGCCTTACTTGGACCTCATCACACAGTTTACACCCTGGAGCTGTTGGGTATTTCAAATATGTATAAGTTATTGCTGTATTTCTGGACTATTTATTTCCTCCTCAATTGTCTGTTTTGTGATGGATTTGTTTTTTTCTTTTTGTTCTCTTTCATTTATTTGGAGGGTTGTGAAATTCTCACTGGGAGAGTGCAAGTGGAGAGCAGAGCTGAATTTTAATTCTGCCCATCTCTGACTTGAATCATGTAACCTGGCTGGGCTGTGGCAGCAAATTGAGAAGCACTAATTGAAAGCTCTGCAATTAGAAAAATGCACCCTGGGAGATTTTTCAGGGTCTTTCCTATATTTTAACAGCAATGCCAATGGCACCTTACAGGAATAACTGCAAGACATTCTAGATGGAAAATAAGAATTAATACCTTTGTAATCTCCCTAAAATAGCAGCTGGGAATTGTCAGGGAGAGAGAGAGTCCAACACATGTTAGATCCTTCTTTGAGTTGACAGCTCAGCTCTGGCCCTGACTGTGTTTCCACGCTGCCTCCCACCTGCTGGTACCTCTGCTGAGCTTTCCTCCAGTGTCAACAAGGTGCCAAAGGGCATTTTCAGCTTATTTATCGAAACTCTGGGAAGGGTTTTTTTACTTTTTTTATTTTTAGTTGCACCTTTCCCCGTCTTTCAGCGACAGAGCTTTCAGCGGAGGAATTGAAATGCAGACTCAGAGCTCAGTGCAAGCTTTGAGCTGCTCAGGACATCTGTTAGTGCCATGGGCAGGCTCTGGAACAGACAGTGCTGCTGACAGCAGACAGGAGCTGATCAGTCTGGCCAGTGTTAATCCCAGTCTCTGGCAGGCTGAGTGTTGGGACCAAGCACAGATGGCTGCCTCTTGTGCAGTCACTTCCTTCAAGGAGTTGCAGCTTGGTGGTATTTTGTGAATCTATCTCATTTTAGCACATTTTATGGCTTGTGCTCTCACCAGGCAAGGACTGCCACAGTTGTGTTCCACAGTGACAACCAACTGGCTGCTCAGATTTCATTCCTCACTGCCCTTCTTCCAGTGCTGGAGCAGGAATCTCCTGCCATTAAATGCCTTTTATCTGAAAGGGTTAACAAGGGAAATAGGTGTCTTTGCACTCCAGTGATAATCTAATATCTCCTTTCATCCCAATCAAAACATCACAGGGAACTTGATTAAGAGGAAATGTAATGCAGATCATTGAGGACGATACCCTCCAACAGCTTTGCATCTGGAAAGCATCCTAGAAATACCATTGTACACTGACAGCTGATTAACAGGAACTCTTTACAGAGTCATTAACATACCTGGCTGGGTCCTCTCTAATAATCAGCTGAGTTAATGCTTTCACAGGGTGACAAAAGGGACAGGTCAGGTCTCACAGTGTGTTTTTAGTGCTGTTAGAAATGGAACTGTGAAGGTCAGGGCTGCAGTTGCCTCATCTGGGCACTCTGAGCTTTCCTGCTGCTCACACCATGAGTGGGCTGTGGAAATCTCAGACAGCTCCTGCAGAATTCCCACATCTCTGTTACCCAGGCTCATTTTAATTCAGTAGCACTGCTGGGAGAACACTTAAAACCCTTTATTCCTTCTGGGGTGGAAGTACTGGGTTTTAACCCAACAGCTGCTCTTTGAATACATAAAAGCACAGAATCCCAGGATGGTTTGGGTTGGAAGGGGCCCTACAGACCATTCCAACAAATAAGACAAATCCTTTATTGATCCCTTTGTTCCAAGTGGTGGATACCAGGTGCAGTGTTGTCTCCAGTTTTTGAAAATGCATTACTTAATATCAGACTTTGAATGGAATTTGTTTTCCATATAGATTTTTAATGACCAGATTAATGAGTCTAGCAACTCTATCAATATGTTAGCCTATATTAATTCTTAGAGTGGTAAAAAAATCAAATTCCCAGGCACATTCTGACCTCTGCAACACTGCTGTGAATTGCTGAATTAATACCAAACTAAACAAGAATAAAATTTACCCCACTGATTCAGAGCAGTTTTTCATGTGCTACCATACTTGGCTATTTCAGTACAGATTTCTAAGCAAATTGTATCTTCAGAAATAAAACCGTATTTATGTAGTGAAGAGACCTGTGTTTGAGAAGGCAGAAAATAAACCATAGCAGGTGGTTGTTTGGTTTCTTGGCATAGTCAAATAAATATTTGTGCTACTTTATACACACTTCAACTGTGATTTGTTACTTTCAAGTTTTTATCGTTTCCTTCATGATATGTAGTCTTAGAGAAGACTCTGGGGCACATGAGGGGTTATTCGTTTGATGAACATCACTGATGTCATGAGCCACAGGAGGGAAGGCTGAGGAAATTTAGGATGTAAAATGTCCTAAGCCTGCAAAAGACAGAAAGGTTGCAGATGTTTACTTGTTTTTAAATGTAGCTCCCCTCTCCAAATTGCATGAGAGTTTAGATTTTCTAAATCAGTGAGATTGGTGATAGTGTAGAAAGCGGGAACATTCATCTTTATTTTAAATCTGTAAATTAACTTAATTGTCAGACAACAACAGGGAGGTTCCAGGTGTTCCCAGTGGACTTTCCACAGGGCACAGCTGGGGCAACTCTGCAGAAATGCCTTGGTGGGGGTTCAAACACATCCAAGATGTTGGTACTAAAGGGAGGGGAGGAGTGATCCCTCTGAAAAGCTCCTGTTAGTGATCTGTGTGTAAGGAACCAGTTATTAGTGACAAAACTTTAGTGCAGGGTTTGTGGGTGCTGGATGACAGCTTGTCCAGCCCAAATTTCTCAGTTTGGAAGTGCTGTACTTGCACATACAGGAAGGTGCTGCTGTGCTGAGGGTGAGCCTCTTCCTTTGCCAAGGTGGATGTGTTTGTGTGCAGTGCATGTGAAGTGAAATTAAGTCCGGAGGCTTTGCTGGCTGATTAAAATCAGTGCCTATAAATAATTCCGATGTTAAATGCTGCCTGTGCCCTGTAGAGCTGTTGAGGGATGTTTGGTGTTAGTTCAGCACTTAATGTGAGTCTCTGAGTGAGTGTAACACTCTATTTGAGCAGGGACTGACTCACTGTCTGTAGCCTGGGGGTGTAGGATGCTGTTGGTTATAGCCCTTGTGTCCAAGTCTGGCTGAGTAGCAGAAAATAGCCCTTCTGCTTAAAATTTGGGAAGATTCAGTGTTGAATTTCTCAGTGGGGCACTCAGAGCTGGGCTGTGCTGTATGGTATGTGCCAGCAGCACATCTGTGCAACCAGAGCTCCTTCCAGTACTCCCGTGTTTTTCACCAAGTGATGCCCTTCAGTGCTTCTTGTTGCAATGAGTACCCTGATAACTGCTGGAAGCTGCAGTTGTTCTGGAACAAACTGGAGGGGTATCTTCTGGAAAAGGAAGGGTGTGGGTTATTTTGCAGTGTGGTGTTTTTCCTCTCAAAAGCATCACTTTTTGGAGGCAATTACCCTGTGCTACCAGAACAAATTTCAGTGAACAGTTGATAAAATTCATAATTAATGAGCTTTGGCTGCCACGATGCTGATTCTGTTCAAAATAAGCTCACATCCCACATTTGTTTTTTCCAAGTACAAGTGAATCTGCCTTTAGTGGAATCAAATGTTTTTTTTAGAATTATGTAGCCTAGGGGTGAAAGTTATTCTTCAGCTGTTTAGCACCTCTCCCAGTTTGTTTGCAGGGATATGTTGATTTTGGCCTTCTGGGCACAAAGTACTGAGAAGAAAAACTCTCTCCTCTCTTCTGAGCTAAAATGCTGCCTGTAGGGCAGGATGGATTTGTATTGAGTGAACACCAAAAGCATGAAATGGATGGAGATGCCTCTGTGCGCTGTCTTTGACATCCCTGTCTCCATCTCACTGTTCTCCTCTCTCCCAGAGGAAATATCTAAAGATCTTTTCTGTGTCTTGTCTGGAGGCACCTCTTAGCCAAACAACAGTGCAGAGTGATGGGTTTGGAGGATTAGGAAGGCTTTGAGCTCCTCATGGAAAGGGGGAGAGTAATTTTAGAAGTATCTTCACCACAGATGGGGAGAGAGGAATTTTGAAGAGCTGCCAGCATAAGAGCCTTGGGGAGATACCCACAGAAATCCCCCTGGGGCCCTGGCCACGTGGCATTCCGATGGGAAGCGCTGCCATGGTGCCCCGTGGCGAGGTCTCGCAGGGGAGCAGTTCCCGGGTGCCGTTGGCCAATTTGGAGGCCACCTGCTCCCAGGAGGGACTCCAAGATCACAGGGGATTGACTCCCTATAAAGCAGCGACCCCAGAAACCATCTTTCTCTCTCGGGGCTCGTCGGTTGTCGGAGTTGCATCGGCATTGCAGCTTCAGCGGCAGCGGAGGCAGCGCAGGGGCTGAGGATCACGTCGTCTCTCCAGCTGTGGTATTTCTGCCCTTGGCGGTCCCCCCTTGGTTTCCTTTTATTGTTGCTGTTTTTCAGGAAACCTCAGCGAGGACCCAGCGCCCTTCTATCCTTCCTCCCTCCCACCAGCACACCAGCAGCCAGCCCCGGAGGAGCTCCATTTGTCTGTCTTTGCGTTTTATTGTCGGGTTTCTTTGTGTGTAAAATAAAACTTGTTGGTTTGTTCTTGATTTTCTATTGTGTTCTCTCGTCACTATTAAAGCCCCTAGCGTCCAAACCAGGGCACTGTGTCTCGTAGGAAACTAATATATGTCTAAGGAGGCTTCATTTTTCTAGTGAAAACCCCATTTTTCCCCTGGTGTTCCTACTGCAAATGTTTGATCTGCCGTCGGGTTTGTGGATAAGGGAATTTTGTGCACTGAACTCATGTGCTGAGGCATGTCCTGGGTGGCTGCTGATGTAGGTCAGCTGATGTAACTTAAGTGCTGCAAATTCCATTCCCCTGGGAGCTGAGGTGGGTCAGGCCAGCACAGGGACCCTCAGGAGGTGCCTTCTCATGGGTAGAATGTTCTGGGGGCATCCGAGGGAGCACAGGAAAGGGATGGCCAATGTTTCAGGTGGAGGATGCAGCGTGTATGTATGAGCACCTGGTACCTCCCACAGATTTTGGGATGTTGGCAAAGGATTTAATATTTCTGTAGTATCCCAGTGCCTTTGTGTAGTTCACAGGTCACAGAAAGAAAATCCAACTTGGTACCAGAATTCAAAGGGGAAGTAATGACATGTGGTCTGTTTCCAATAATTAAAATATGCAGATATTTGGTGATCTATCAAGGGATATGATGAGTAATAAGACACTCTGTTCAATTTGTTTTAGAGCCAGAGTTGGAACACTGTAGTATAAAATTATAACTTACCAATTAATCATAAGAATGTTCCCTGTATCTGGGTCAAATCCACACGTGAACCTCCACACAACTTTTGCTTCATTCAGCTTTTTCATGATTATCTTTACTTTCTGGTGCCTCAAGGGAGGTAAAATCCCTTTGATTTTAAAAAGGGAAAAAAACAGAGGAAAAAAAAAGGGCCTTTTTTCCAGTTTCTCTTTAACTTCTCCTTCCTGCCTCGTTTGTACAGTAGAAAGCTTTTTCCTTTAAAAAAGGTGGGGGGTTTATGCATGGTTTTCACTGAAGGTTGTTCAAATTCTACCAGTCCTGTCGTGGCTCTGAAGGAGCCATAAAATTTCATTACTGCTTTTGCACAGAAACCAATTTGAGTCCTAGTCTGGTGGTTTAACAATCTCTGTCTCTGGAATCACTGTGCCTCTTTCCCATCCCTGTGTGTCTGACAGGCTCAGTTCGTGTCTTCTGGAGTATTTCTTTGGGGACTAAAACCAATTAAAACTGTGGTGGTTTAACTCTGGATTTTTGGGATTTAGCTTTTGGGTTTTTGCTCTGGATCTTGGCTTCCTGTGCATGAGCATCCCACTCTGCAGGTGAGGTTGGATGTGCTCTTTCTCATTCTGATTCATGTGGACAATGATGAAGAGGGAGCTCTGTCGCATCTAATATTCTGATTTTAGCTGAAGATCTGAAGGGTGGTCATGGTTTTAGGGGTTGTGTGGGGTTTTTTCCTGTGATAAACATTACTAAGGCCTCATCTTGGTGAGGTCCAGCCCCTTCTTCATTAGGAATACGCCCTCAAGGCCAGGTTGGATGGAGCTTGGAGAAACCTGGTCTAGTGGAAGGTGTCCTTGCATATGGCAAAGGAATTCTATTCCACTCCTATACCTGCATTTGCACTTTATTAATAACCCTTCAAAGAGCTTTAAAGATAAAGGGGCCATAAAAATAAGAATCAAAACTTTCAGCTCGTACTTTCTCCTTTTATGTTAAAGCTCTTAACCTCATATTCCTTTGAAAACGTAACATCTCGGGTTTGAGGCACTAGGAGTAGTTCCTGTAAATCTTCCACTAGAGGTAGAGGTGGAGAGAGATGGAATTTGAGAGCATGTCTAGAATATTTTAAGGCATTTTCCTGGTAAATGGTGTTTGGGATGTGCTAGGCTGGAGAAGTGAACTCCTGGACCCTGAAGCTGGGGGAAGATGCAACACACAGCAGCTCTTTGGTACATTCATTACTGGGAGAAGCAAACCAGGGTGCCTTGGTACTGGCACAACTCCACAGCATGAGTTGCATTGTGACTTTACACATTGCTACCCAAAAACTGCACTCCTTGGCATGTTTATGGCATATTTTTTACTTACATTTGCCACATGCCAATAAAACGTACTTGGAGCTGTACGTCTCAGAGCAGGTATCCTATTTCCAGAGCTATTCCAGCTCACACAAGCGGGTTTGGGTTGGAAGGACCTTAAAGCTCATCCAGTCTCAAACCCCTGCCATGGGCAGGGACACCTCCCACTGTCCCAGGTTGCTCCAGCCTGGCCTTGGACACTTCCAGGGATGGGGCAGCCACAGCTTCTCTGGGCACCCTGTGCCAGGGCCTCCCCACCCTCACAGCCAACAGTTCCTTCCCAATATCCCATCTCTCCCTGCCCTCTGGCAGTGGGACCCTATTCCCTGTGTCCTGTCCCTCCATCCCATGTCTAAAGTCCCTCTCCAGCTCTCCTGGAGCCCCTTTAGGCACTGGAAGGGGCTCAAAGTTCTCCCTGGATCCTTCCCTTCTCCAAGTGACCAGCCCCAGTTCTCCCAGCCTGGCTTCAGAGCAGGAGGGCTCTGGTCACATTAAAACATTGGTTTAAAGCATCTCTGCTCTTTTAAGGATTTCAGTTTGACCCAGCCTAAAATCCATGTTGACCTTTCTGCCTCATGTTAACATTGCTCTCCACAGCAGGGATTGCTGCACTTGCTGTCCAGCCCATGAGACCCTTTCCTGCTCCAAACATCCTCCTCCTGTCCTTGAGGGATCAGTCTGCCGGAGCAGCAATGTGAGAGCAGTGGCACCGTGGCAGCAAAGGTTGTGACTGTTCTATTTATCTGCTGAAGGCTTGATTAAACCTGAGAGGACTCTGGTGGAATTGTTGCTTGTTCCCTTATGTAATTACAAGCAAACTGTTCATCAGGAGCTTGACACAGCCCTTGCCCTTGGCTGCCCTGCCTTGCTGAGTTGCAGGAGTGGGGATGGAGGCTCATCCCTGGACACACCACATGTGCCAAAAGGGCTCTCTCCCTGCCTGGCTGCCTCACAGTGAGGAGATCTGTGCTTTTCAGCTGCCCTGCTCCTCACATTTCCTGGGTAGCCTGTGGACAATAGTAGAGTCTAAATGAGAACAGACCCTTCTGACAGCCATAGTCTGAATAAATCTCTTTCCCCTTCACCAGCTTTCCATTCTGATTTTGCTTTCCCTGGAGATTTGCACTCTCACCACCACCAAGAAAACACATTTATTTTTGAATGTGTAGCTACACTGGCAGCAATGTAACACCTTTTCAGCTCTTGCTTGGTGTAACTGCAAGAATAAATAACTCCTTTCTCTTTCAGTCTCAGGAATATTTGAGCTTCTTATGCTTTCCAGTAAAATTTGAGTTGTAGGTAGGTGTTGTTTGCATCTGACCTGAAGAGATTTTTATTGCTCTGGAAGGGAAATTGAAACCTACAGTGTACAAATCCTGTGTGATCCCTTGTCATGGACACAAGGCAAGGCAGGGCTTTGCTTCTGCAGGGAAACCAAGGATAAAAGGGGCAGCGATGGGCATGAGTGGCTTCATGAAGTCCACAAGGTGTGAGTGGGGGACCTTGGAAGTGTGGGATGAACAGCAGGCAAGGGAGTAGCTGCTCTGGGAGGGCTTTGTCATGCTGGAGGAGCTGGGCCAGGAATAGAGATGCTCCTGGTGGTAGTTTTGATTTAATACTGAAGCACTTGGGGATGCAGCAGTCACCCCTCTGTGTGGAAAGGAAGTTGCAGCCAGAACTTTCAGTCTCTGCAGCCCCAACCCTTCTCCCTGAAGGTACCTAATTCCTACCTAAGTCTGTAATTAATTCCCTGAAGGGCAATGAATTGGGAAAGGCTGGAAAGCCTGCAATTCCCTCTGCCAGAGCCATTCCATGTGGACCACCTCTGCTTGCTGAAACAGGAGACAACCTGCCCTTTTGACTGCATTTACTAGCAGGTTTCTGGGATCTTTTTTTTTTTCCCTTCTCTGGCCTCCCACGTGGAAAATAATCCTTTCAACGTGGAGGGGCAGGCATGTGCAGAAGGCTGTATTTTTACTTTATTCATAGATTCTGTGTGTGTGTGTTGCTTGCAGGGTGTTACTCTCCGTATTACGTTAAAAATAGCTGGTGTTAAGTTTCTAATTCTTGACCTTTTTTTTCTCACCCTCCTGATTTTTGTGATTTAAGCCATAAAACTCTGTGGTTGAAAAAGCTGGCGTGGTTTTCTATGAAATGTCTACAGCCTGCTTGTAAAAACAGGTTCTGATGGTTAAAAACATGAAGATTATGGATTTATTGTAAGTGTGTCATGGTGGGCACTGGACCTGGGGTGAATGCTGGTGCCTAAAACCACAGAATTCATGGAATATCATGAGTTGGAAGGGATCCCCAAGGATCACTGAGTCCAACTTTAGTTAGTCTGGAGAGGACGGCAAAGCTGCTGCTGCATAACTGAGCACTTGGATCATGAGTGGTTAAAAGTAAAATCCCCCAGTAGAACTGTCAAACAGCTGAAAATTGGCATTGGGAGAAAAAAAAAAAAAGTGGCTTTTTTTGATCTTTTAGCCTTTCTCCCATTCTTTGTGTGACAGAAGTGGCCCTCTGCCCAGAGTGCTGCAGCTTTGGGATGGGCTGTGTTTCTGGGCTGCTGCTCTGCTGGGAGAAGAGATGAAGTGGGAGGAAGAAAGAAAAATGGGGGGTTTATTTGAAGCCTTCCTCCTGAATTTTGTCCCTGATTACTAGGAGCCTCCTGCCCCTGCTTTACTTTCAGCTGGAACCTGTCTTACTCCCATGGGGAAAAAAAAAAAAATCAAATGCCTTGAAATGAACATATGTGGGAAATGCTGCTTCTACACTGGCCCAGGAGCCAGGAATCTCATGGAATCACAGACTAGTTTGGGTTGGAAGGAAGCTTAAGG
>VYZS01072894.1:39912-56801 GCA_013400695.1 Neodrepanis coruscans
CAGCCTGGAGAAGGGAAGGTTCCAGGGAGACCTTAGAGCCCCTTCCAGTGCTTAAAGGGGCTGCAAGAGAGCTTGAGAGGGATTTTGGACAAGGGCCTGGAGGGATTGGACAAGGGGGAATGGGTTCCCACTGCCAGAGGGCAGGAATAGATGGGATACTGGGAAGGAACTGTTGGCTGTGAGGGTGGTGAGGCCCTGGCACAGGGTGCCCAGAGAAGCTGTGGCTGCCCCATCCCTGGAAGTGTCCAAGGCCAGGTTGGAGCAACCTGGGACAGTGGGAGGTGTCCCTGCCCATGGCAGGGGGTGGGATGAGGTGAGCTTTAAGGTCCCTCCAAATGCAAACCATTCTGGGATTCTGACATCAGGAGCAGGAAGGCTGAGCTTGCAGGGGACAGGATAGAGGCAAGGTGATCCTTGCAGATGTGATGACCTGTCCAAGCTCCTCTGCCAATGCCTGTGCTTTGGATAGACCTCAGTTCCATCTGGGAGCTGATTTTCAGTTAGTGCAGCTAATGCAGGGAAAAGTGTGACAGCTCCAAGGAATGGAGCAGCTCGTTAGGAGGAAATAGGTTTCATCATCTGCTTGGAAGCTTTTATTACTCTCCTGCAAGCTTTGCTTTGCTGCAGACCCAGACCGGGGGCTTTGCTACCTGCACATTTCTCCCTTCACACTGACCCTCACCTGGGAGACGCTGTTCCTCAGATCTGGGGACAGGACACATTTCTTACCTTTACCAGGGAAGTGTATCCTATTGGTTATGACTCCCCTGGAGGGAGGAAACAGGGCTGAACTTTTGCATTACTTTGTTCTTGTCTCTGCCACATTTGCCTGGGTTTTCTCTGCCAGGGGTTCAGTGCCTGTCCTTTTTATCAGTGGTTTTATTCCCCTTTCAGGAGGTTGATAGCAGTGGAGGGGATGTTCTTTGCTTGGTTGTTTTCAAGTACCAAGAGAGGCATTTGAGGACTGCTTCAGCTATCTTTTGTAGCGAAAGAGCATGTACAGGTTCCTGAGCAGCTCCCAGAGCATCTCCAGCCTTGCAGGGAACAGCTGCCTGTGCACATGTGAGGCCGATTAAGATTCAGTGCTGCTCCAAAGCAAAAAAACCCACCAACCCAACTGTATTAAAAAGCAGATTTCAAATTAGATTTGTTTCTTTCTGAAGAATTGGGAGCTGATTTTTTTTCCCCCCTGCAGAGCATCACTCATCCTTTGCAAGTCTCTCCTGTTGCCACGTGTCTTGGTCTGCTGCTGGGTTGGGTGGAGGTGTTACAAACCGAATTAATCCACAAATAAGGCTTTGATTCCCATATGCAAAATTAAGGTACGAACGAGACCTGATGCTGGATTTCAGAACGATAAATGGATTTTATTAACCATAAAACTGAAGCATAGAGAAAGAGGAGGAAAGCTAGAGGAAAGTTGGGAAAAGCTAAGATTACTTAAAAAGCATAGCAAAGAGTTCCCAGCACCTGCCCCTCCGTGGCAGGTCTCTGCTCCTTCCCAGCTTGCAGCGCTCAGGGCCCCCAGTGATTTCACAACTCACACGTGATGGGGAGAAGTGAGGAGGGGGCAGAGAGAGAGACAGAGAACGGGGATGGTAGATTTCTCGCAGAGAGACCCCACAGGGTTTTCTCACCCCCTTTTCTTTTCTTTCTAGTAAGACTTTTTGCCTGATGTTTTATAGCTCTTCAGATGTTTTTAGAGACAGAAACGATGTCAAAGCAAATTTTAATTATCAGTCCTTTGCAGGAGGTTTGGTATGGAAGGGGTTGGAGTCACCTTCCAGCCTGTCTGCAAGTTCTCAATAACCAGGAAGGACTTAAATTGTGATGTGGTTGGAGGGAAAAATGATATGGTAATAAAGATCTCTTTGCTAGCTGGGGCAGTATAGTGACGTATCTTATGTATGCAGTAGAAATTAATCTGGATTAATTTAAGAAACTAAACATGCTTAGAGTCACTCCTTCAGAATCAGAGTAGCTTTGTGTTTGATTTGGTATAATTGGCTTACAAAAGCTCTCTAAAGGATGTTCAAACCCTTGCTGTCTGTGCAAATGTGTGCTCTGAGCAAACGTTTCTTTCTGTCCTTTGAGCTTGTCTGGGAACAGGGCAGTTATGTTTGCAGTGTTATTCCATGGAAGTTAAGAAGAACCACCCTCCAGGCTTGCTCTCACCTGAGATGGTCCAAGCGGTGAATGATCAGGTGACACCTGCCTGTCAGTTGGAATTGTTATTGCAGGAGTTCTCAGCGTGCCAAAGCAGAAGTTTAATAAGTGAGGGAAAAGGCTATGATATCATCAAGGGCATAGAGAATTCCATGTTTGTGTTCCCTTCTGCCAGGAGAGCAAAGAGGGAACAAACCCCTTTACACGTGGGCATTGGCTCTGTTATCAAAAGCACTTTGAGTTTGTAACCAACCCCAGGGATTGATGAACAAGCCAAGGCTCCAGGATTCCCAAGGGGATTATGTGCACAAATGACAATAGTCCCTGGGGTAAATATAAGAGTGAACTGGAGTCGTGAAAAGGATTTAAGCCTTCTTGTCTGGGGCTTTGCCACCTTCAGCTGTTGGTGCTTAGCAGACTGGGGGGGTTCTCCACCCAGTCACAGCAGCCTCTTCAAACTAGAGGGACTGGTGACCAGAGAAGCTGCTTCCCCAAGTCCAGATGGGGCTGGATCTCACCCTGAAGGGATGGGTGTCCTGTAGGTCAGAAGGAAACCAGGGATGTCCCTGTCTGAATTTTGCTGCTCTGAGGATGGATCCATCCCAAAAATTGGGAGCAAGGCCTTGGAGACCCAGACCCATGGCTCTTGCCTCTCCCAAGGACAGAAAGGTGTTTGTTGTGGTTGGAAGTTTTGCCCCCCAGAGCAGGGCCCAAGGATTTCAGGCCATGTTTGCTGATGTCTTTCCTAATTTCCCTCCCAGCTTTCTGCTGTCCTTTCCCCACAACATCTGCTTACAGGGGCAGCCCAGGAGATTTATGCTCCTGCTTACTCCACTTGCAACAGGCATACACCTAGTCCTTGGGGACTGCTGTGGTGCAGAGATCTGAGTAGGGAAAACTAGTTTTGGTCAAGGGGTAGAACCCCTAAGAAGGCAAGTTCCCTCCCAAGGAGGGATTTAACAGCTGGTAGCTCCCAGAACAGGTAGGAGGAATTGCTGATGGTGTTGCAGCAGAGTGTAGGAGATGCAGCACTCCACTGAAATCTCCCCAGGGAATGTGTGTTTGCAGGTGAACAGCTTTGCCTTTAAAAATCACCTTGCTGGGGTCTGTGCCCATGTGGCTCTCATCTTCACATCACTCTTCATTCTAAGTTACTTTGGCTTTTTTGATTTTACTTTTATTCCCCTAGAAAAACTTTAAATGGGGCTATATTTAGAACAGGTTGTGCGTTGCCTAAAGACTTTCTGACAGCAAATAATGATCTTAATAAGGGCCCCTGATACATGTCAGGAATCTTACATTCTCCAGGGTGTGAAGCTGGAAGGTGTTTGGAGTGTGTTTTTTTCCTTCCCCCAGGTGCTGACCACCTCTTGGTAATTGAATTTGAGTCAGTCTGGGCCTTCCTGAAGATGGATTTGCTGTAAAAATAGAGGTAATACTGGAAGTTCTGCTGTGCTGGGGGAGTTTAACTCTTTGTTCTCCCCAGGTCTCTACCAGGCAGAAACCAGAGGTGGACACAGCTCTCCCAAACAAGCTGGTTCTCCTGTGGCAACATGACTCCTTTTTCTGCCTTTTGTGGCCAGCAGACCATGGTTCTGATGCCTGGTGTGACCCATCCTGCCAGCCCCTTATTTCTGTGAGTTCTACACCTTCAGCTCAGCTCTGGAGGAGCAGGAGCTGAATTTAAGAGCTTTTTTTTCCCAGTGGCCATTAGCTGTTTGCTACTTGGAAATAGCTGTTGAGTTAAGCTGACAACAGGCACTTCTTGTAAATGTGGGGAAGACAAAATTGGTGCTTTAAGAAGTGCTGTTGTATGTGGGAAGCTTTCCCATACTGAAATGTTTATCTCCTTGAGCACATTATTGCAGCTGTTGTTGCTTTTCCAGCACAGGTGGAAGGCTGCAAAAATCCCTCTGTTTTCTACAATGTGCTTCCCTTTGCATCTGGAACAGGGAGATGTCGTGGTGGGCAGAATTAATAGTTGGCCAATTGTTGAATACTGTGGTTTTAACTTGGCACAGATTATGGCATTTAAGTAAGTAGGATAAATATTAATTAAAATACCTTGTCTGAAAGACTTAGAAAATCGATTGCATTCCTTTGAGGAGCTTTCTTGTTGAGAGTTTATTTTTTGGTTCTTTCTAAGCCTGGTTGTATTACTGTGCTTGCTGCACTTGTGGTGGTTCTGTGCTGCTGCATCTCAAAGCAGCTGCCCCCTAAAACACCACAACAGTGGGAATGGAGAGCAGGGAATTCCAGTGGGGAGCTCCAACATGCCTCACATAAAATCTGGGATGGTGATGTTTAAAGATGCCTTGGTGGAGACACAAATATACACCTTGCAAGGGAGGCAGGTACAGAGTTCTCAGCTGCTGACATAGAGGAATTTAACTTACTGTATAAAGACTGTAATAAAAACTTGCCTCATCCTTGTGCCCTTTCTGCATTTGTGGCAAAAGACATCAGAGTAGCTGTATATATACTTGCCAGGGTCTGATGAGAAACTGCAAGACTCTGGGATCTCTCTGTGGGGATTGTAAAGTATTCCCAGGACAAGCAGGGTAATGGGGACAGTAATTCAGGTTTTATTCTTTTTGCTGTCTTTTTTTTTTTTTTTTTTTTAAGTAAGATCTCTGCAAAAATCTGATGCTGTCTCTGAATTGTTGCTCCTTGTTGTCTTGGGGGAATTGCCACCACCAAGGATGGAGTTGGGCTGGTGGAAGGTGTCCCTGGCAGACTGACATGGGAAAACCCTCTAAAATTGTCTTTAACAAGCAGTCTGGCAGGGCAGCACCCAGATATGGTTCTTTCTGTCTTCCATCCCATATCTTTAGTGTTTTTGTCTTTCTAATCCCTGTCACCCTTTCCCTACCCTGCTCATCTTTTTTGTTTGTTGTCTGAGGTTTTTTTTCGGTTTTCTTCCTACACATTTTGCCACTAAGTGGATATTCTGAATCCCAGCTCGTGCCCAGTGCATGTTTCTCACTGTCTCTTGGCTGCCTGCTCTCAGTGCTGATGCTGACATCTTTAATCAGAGCTATTACACACTTGAAAAGCTCTGTGCACTCCATCAGTTGCCTCAAGCCTTGGGAGTTTCTGTGCCACAAGTCAGCTCCCAGTGACTGTGTTTCCACTTGAAATCATCTCATCATCTTGCTGCCCTCCAACCTTTGCTAGGGGTGATGATAAATGACAGGATGCTTTGGGATGGAAGGGACCTTAAAGCTCATCTTGTTCCATGGGCAGGGACACCTTCCTCTGTCCCAGGTTGCTCCAAGCCCCATCCAACCTGGCCTGGAGCACTGGCAGGGAGGGGCAGCCACAGCTTCCCTGGGCTGTTTTGCAATGTTACTGAAATAGAATTTTAAAATAAATTGGAGTGACAGAGATAGGAGCATTTCAAGCAATCTTATAGATGAAAGAAATGATCATGTTCATGGACAACTTGCATAAAGCAAATTGAGGAGTCAAGTGCATGTGCAGGAACTTCTTTTCTGCAAATCACTGAAGTAATAAAGCTCCTCCTGTCACCAGCTCTTTGTGTGAAGCGACAGCAGGTAGTCTTTCTGGAGCTGAACAATGAAGCTGCATTAACAGGATTATGAGAGAGAAATGATGTTTTTAAAAAAGGTAATTTTCTTAACTCTAAAGTGATTTTTAGGTCGGAGGGTGTTGCAATTCTGAAGATGAGAAGTTTTCCATTGTGATCCTCTGGGCAACAGGAGGTGCAGAGCTCCTGCCACCACCAAAATGCTGGGATGTGATGGCAGTTAGGGATGTTCATGAGTGTTGGGGCTGTGAGGGACTTAAAGTACACTCCAATATCTGCTGCTCTTGGGAGATGGGCAGATAAGCTCAGCTTATGCCAAATCCTGTCCTGGGATGGCGTGGACAGTGTGAAAGTGCAAAATGTGATACAGGATATTTGGGGCTCGCTTTCCCATATGGAGAAGGCTTTGATTCCTATTTTTGCAACAAGTCAATGGCTGGGCAGCCATTGGAGGAGCCATTTTCATGCTCCTCTAAAACCAGCAAGACCAGTCTGACCAGCTCAGGGCACACCTTTTGGGAAGGGTCTCCATTCACTCCTGCATAGTTCACAATAACATGGACAAGCTTTGGAAATCAGTCTTCCAGAGATATGCCCAAATTACCTGTTAAAATCAGGATGTTATCCTGCTTGTCATTTGAACACTTCATTCCTGGTGCTTCTCCTGTTGTAGGAGATGTCCCTGCTCATTGCAGAGAGGTTGGACAAGGTGAACTTTAAAGGTCCTTCCAGCCCAAATGATTCAATTACTCCTTTCCAGCTTTGTGAGCTCAGTTTTCATGGGAATGCTCTTTCATAGAATTTTGGGAATCTGTGGCTACCTGGAGTTCAAAACCCTTCTGTAAAACAGGGACTGCCTCCTAGGAGAGCCAGACTCGGACACCACTCCAAAATCTTCACCTTTTCTGTTGCACTACATGAGCTTGGTGCATTTATTAAGATTAATATTTATTATATTTTTTTCCTCTTGCATCCAGGGATTTTTGCTTTCT
The DNA here is from genome assembly GCA_013400695.1 of Neodrepanis coruscans. NCBI lineage: Eukaryota > Metazoa > Chordata > Aves > Passeriformes > Philepittidae > Neodrepanis > Neodrepanis coruscans. The sequence goes on from VYZS01072894.1 coordinate 46,621, forward strand.
TTTAAAAATGTTGATTCTTTGAGCTGATGTTGTCATCTTTTCTGCAGCTGGTACCACTTGTGTTCACTCCTGCATCTCTAAACCAGCTGGCAAGTGTCTTTTTATAAAACTGGAGCCTCTCTCCAGATCAGCATTATTTAGAGATAAGATGCTGGCTGTGATCAGTCAGCTGATAGTGAGTGGAGTGAGCTCTTTTTTAGCTAAAGCCAGCGTTTTTCTAAAAATATTCCTACTCCAACATAAGCATCAAAGGATTTCTGATCCCTGGGATCATCTGTTCTTTCTCATGAAATAGGTGGGGGGAAAAAGAAACCCAAATAAATTTGAAATCCTGTGGCCAGAAAAGACACTTTTGTTTTGGAGACTCTTTGGAGACAGCAAGGAACTGCTGGGAGATGGGATTTTGGTAGAGGATTACCAAAGGTTTGAGGCAAATTCCTGTTGGTGTTGTGGGGGAAATTTTTCTCTGTGGACTTTATTGAAATGGCTGCTGGGGATGCAAGGATTTATGTGGTGTATCAGGTGGTGCTGAAATGGAGTTTGATTCCTAAGAAGATCTTGCATGTAACTTGAAATAAACAGCCCCAAAATAAGTGGAAAAACCCACAACTGTTCTTTGGAGGGTGCAAAAGAAATAGAGCAGAGAAGGTATTCCCAGGAATGTCGCCCCCAAGGAGGTAAGGAAGGAGGCAATGCCTGTGCCTGCCTAAATTGAGAAAAAATAATTAATCTCAGGATTACTCTTGGCATACCAGAAATAGCAGCACTACTGCAAAGGTTCCTTAAGCTCCTGTGAAGTCGTCTGGATGCTGAATTATTTTAATCCCCCTCCCTTCCCAATGAATATAAACTAGGAATGAAATAACTGATTTGCATCAAATCCCTCCTTACTTTTCCTTCTCTCCTCCATGAAGATTACATGCCTGACATCACGTTACTCCGGTCTTTCATCCCACAGCCTTTTAAGAGTCCTCCTCAAATCAGGGTATTTGTGGTTGTCTAGTACATTTTTTTTTTATCCTCACTTTGACTTTTGTTAACTTCTCCCAGTTTTGTTCCCTTGGCTATGCCTGGGCTGAAATGTTCCCCTTTGAAGGCATTAGCTGGTGTTTCATTAGTTTGGCATTTGCTTTGTGTGTGCATTAAAAGATTAGTGGGTTTGCTTCCACTGAAGCAAAGGCTGTCTCTCAGGTCAGCTGTTGTTCTGTGTTTCTCTGCCCAGACAAAGGTCTGTTTCTGGCAAATTCTGGAAGGAAAAAAAAAGACTTTTCTAAGACTTCTAGTCCTGGGGAAGCTTTGGAAATGTCAAGATGGATCACTCCCTGCTCCCCTGGTAAGAGTTCAGTGGAGAAGGAGCTTAATGACTCTCCCATCAGCTCAGGAGCAGGGGAACACACTGGAGATAACATCCCTCTATTCAAGGACAATGCCATGGAGAACACCCCTGCCATCCCCCAAACAGGCTATGAGCATGGAATCCTTTTTTTTTTTTTTTTTTACATATATTCTAATCATACAAATTCCTCCCAGAAGGTTTCAGTGCTACCAACTAGGTCAAATTTATGCTCTGTAAATGAGCAATTCCCATTTCGCTTGTTTATTACCCAGGTTTCACACACCAGGATAGAGGCAATTACAGAATTTTGTCTCATCCCTCGGTGACTTGATTAATGTTGCTCTTGACATCTTGGTTTCTTTGTGCTAAATGAATAGTCATTTGTTGTCTCTTCCCTTCCTTCTCCTTTCTCTCTGTTTAAAATCCTTCTTCCTCATGCAGTGTGATTCTCCCAGAGGAGCCCCCAAACCCAGCCTGTCCCCCACAACCCCTTTGTGCAGGTACCAGCAGGTTGCCTGAACATTCCTCCTGTTTTCTCCTGCCCTGATCCCTTTGCAGGATGTGGTCACATGGGATGTAACCTCTTCGTGATTGTCATACAATCCCAGGATGGTTTGGGATGGAAGGGGCTTTAAAGACCACAGGCAGGGACACCTTCCCCTTGATCCAGAAGTATTTTCCACTTGACTGCTCTTAGAACTGTTTCTGTTGTTCTTTACAACTTTCTCTGAGTTTTTATTTTGTCTCTTTGTAACTTAGTGTGGAGATTAAATATATATATATAATTTTTTTTTTAATACCTGAGCTGGCTTCTGACTCAAGTGAAGCACAGCTTTTAAAGCTCCCTCTGGAGAAATTCTCCCTCTCTAAATGCACACAGGTAGTCAGAGCAGCCTTGATCTTAATGCACCATGGATTTATGGCCAGAAACTAGGCCAAGCATGGAAATAGGAACTCTTGCTTCAGCCAGGGAATGCAGAACCCAGTTGGAGTCTGCCTTGCTTGGAATGCTGGGCAGATCTGAATGCAGGGATGAGTAACCTGCTGACTGATGCCTGAAGGACATTTTGGACCTCACAAAATTTTGTGACAGGCAGGGGGATGCATATGGCTTGGTCTTGCAGTTTCCATTTCAGGATGACAACCTGAAGCATCCCCTGTTCAGGGGAGGACAGATTGGTGAGAGAAGGTGGAAGCATTTGTGAATCCAAGGTGAAAGAACCCAGAATAGCTGTTTTTAATATGTGGATTTGTCTGGATATTGCCTGGAGGAGATGAAAACCACTGACAGATAAAGAGAACTTGGCTCCAGACCCCTAAGGATCCAGGTGGGATGGGAGAGCTCAGTTTTGCTATTTTTCCTGTGCCAGGAATGTTTGTCAGGAGAGAAGGACCATTTTTGCTGCTATCTGACTTCTTCTTCTGCTTAATTTCCTCGCTGGGCCCTCATCACTGGAAGATTTCTAGGGTCCAGTTACCTTTGGTAGAAAACAGACTAAAGTGGGCCATGCGGGTGGTTATGTAGCTCTTATGAGCTGAAAAATTTCCACACAGCCTAAAAAAAGCCTTCTAAGCATCCCCAAGGATCTGCATCTTGTCTTTTGAATGCCAGTCCCCCTGGTACAGCTGCTCCAGTCCCTCCCAGGAACCTGAGGCTGGGAATCTGAAAGTGCTGTGTCCAGGTGTCTGGTGAGAGGATATCTGCTCTGTTTTTTCCTTTTAATGTAGCCCTATGAAAGAGGTGGAACCTTTGAGGACTTCTTAAAGCATGAAGGAGCTTCTTTACTGCAGGTATCAGAGCACTAAAAAGCATCATTTTTCTCTTCTGCAAACCTGTTCAGCCAGATCAGCTGTGAGACAATCCAACCCCAAAGTGGAAAAGTTGTTCTTTTCCTCTCAGACTTGGCCAGAGAGTGCAGATTAGTCCTGAGCTAACATGAGGCTTCTCAGCTGCCTGAGGTCTCAGCATCTGGGGGTGAATTTCAGACACTTCTGTCCAGTGATTAAGTCTAGACACTTCCTGAAATGATTTTTTCTGAGCCAGAAAAATTTTAAAGACATCCCTTTCCAGATGCCCCACCTTTGCTTGCCCTTCTCAGCAGTGGAAAGAATCAAGTGTCTGCAACTTGTATCCCAGAGCCCTTCTTTTATGGCTGTGTGTCCATCATGTGCCTGGAGTGAGCATCCTGCTGCCTTGCTGCTTCCCTGCAGGTATCCCTGATCCTTTCCAAATCCTGCAGGATTTGGAGAAGAACCGACTGATCTAATACAACTCCCCCTCTGGAATCTTTAAAGTCTGTTTTTCCCAGTTTGTGCTCTGGCAGTGGGAGCCTTCCTGGTGCAGAGATCTGAGGACATAAATTCTAGGCTGGCTCATTTGCTTCCCTCAGACCATGATAAGGGAGAAATGATTCTCATAGCTCTGGGAAGGGACGTGCTCAGCATTGATCCCAGGGCAGAACCTGTTCTTCAGGCAGTGTGGGAGAGGCAGAGCAGACCATGTGGGGCTCCACAGTGTTCCAGGAGTGTGGGGAGATGGGAGAAACATCTTTTTTTTACCTGCCTTTGAGCCAGGATATCACCTGGCTCTTGGATATCACCTGGTTTGTGCCCACCTTGGTGTTTGTACATCCCAATTAACCAGGGAGACACAGGGGATGCGGGACCCCAATGTCTTTGGCTCCAGCCCTGCCTGGTTACAGAACCTGGCCCTTGGAGCTGAACTCTCCAGCCCTTTCCCCAGATTACAAGGATATTGCAGAGTGTTTTGACAGCTGAAACAGCCTGGAAATAATGAGCTGGAGGCAATGTTTTCCCTCACCTCCTCTTCTGAAGGTGTATCACTGAGCAAGCAAGGCCATGTCTGTTTGTTCAGGGAGTTCTTCTCACAGGGTCCCTTCACAGCTCTGTCATTCATTGACAGCTCAATATGATTTTCCCACATGGCTTTGGCTCAGCAGGACAAGCACCCAGTAAATGTGTCTCAGGCTTGGCTGCTGTAACTATTTGGAACACAAAATTGATTTTGCTTTGTTTCTAGGGTTGTGTTTCTAGAGTTGCTTTTAAGTTTCTAGAGCTTTCTTCTGCAGGTTTTTCTGCTCTTCAGCTGTAACTCTGCCATCTTTAATTCTGTTATATGCAGCAGCATTTCAGCAGTGTTTTCCAGTTGAATAGCTGGATTTTAAACTCATTTATCCTTTTTGTGGAAGTTCAGAGGTGTCTTGTGGAAATCACTGCCTGAGAGAGCAGTGAATTTCAGGTTACATCCATTCACACATGGGGTTGCCTCGACTTAATAAGAGCTGACAAAAACTGGAATACAAACCCTTGTTAGCAGTGGATTTACAGTGAACGCCTGGGGAACTAAAACAGTAGTAGGAAAAACACAGGGGCTGGGATTTCTTGTGGTTCTTCCTGAGACCTTAAACTCCTGATAGCACATATGTCTGTCTTTTCATCATATAGAATATTTTGGGTTGGGAGGGAGCTAAAACCCCATCTGCTTCCACCTCCTGCCATGGGCAGGGACACCTCCCACTACCCCAGGTTGCTCCGAGCCCTGTCCAGCCTGGCCTTGGGCACTTCCAGGGATGGGCAGCCTGTGCCAGGGCCTCCCCACCCTCACAGGGAACAATTCCTTCTAATCCGCAGTCTGTGATGGGGCTTCTCCAGCAGCTGTTGGATGATCTGCTGGACACCTGGACTGGTCCTGCATGGATCCACAGCAGGTGAGCCTCAGTTGCTGGAAAACAACTCAGCTGCTTTTGGAATTGGCTTTTCCCTGTGGAATCCTGGAGCTGTACCAGGGCTCATGGTGAGCTCTGTCCCCAGCCCTATTCCCCCGACACGGGGCTGGGAGGAGCTGGCTCCTGGAGGGAATGCCAGCAGATGGTGCTGAACATGCACTAACCGATGTGGAGCAAGAAAATCCATTGCCCTGTGCCTCCAGGAGCGCCTATTTGCCCGGGGTATAATTTTTGGGACGGGAACTGAGCTCTGTCTTTTTTGGGGGATGATTCTCTGCTCATCCTTCCCGGTGCAGGAGTCTCTTCCAGAGCCACAGGAATAATCCTGCCCAGCTCCAGGCAGCTCCTTTTCTGTCCTAAGAGACTTTGCTTAGTGGAAAAATCTTTTGGAGGTTGCTTGTTTGGGTTTTTTAAAGGAGTGAACAGTAGGCTGTGCTTAGAGAGTCAGGCTTGCACTGCAAACAAAACCCAGTTTGGAGAGTTATTTGCTTATCAGCAACTGGATTCTGCCGCAGTGCTGGGCTCTTTCCTGCTCTTACAAGTCTTTGGGAATCAGAACTTCTGACTTCTGCTCTGACAGTCACCTAGAAGATTGAAATTCATAATAGAGAAGTGAAATACCATGAAAGCAGCAGAGCTTTTCTTCGGAGAGGACTCTGCAGACTTTGTGCGCTGACTGCTTGAGAGTGTCGGGATTTTTCCATAATGGATGATTTCCATGCAGTAATTTTTAGCTTATAATCACTTATTCCATAATGCCATCCTTGCAGGGAATGATTTCACAGCAGGCATTCCTCTGGATTTTCTTGTGAGGAGTGTTAAGACTTTGTTTTTTGCCCAAAGGCTCCCTGCTTGTGACATGTCTGAGTGACAGACTCTGAAGGAGTGGGATCTGCTGGGGGATTGCCCTGTGCTGAGCCAGGATTCTGATCAAGGAGCAATGGCAACAAGACCCTATTTGAGCCATTTAAGGATGTGATTATCAGACTTGGTGTGCTCTGAACACAACTGGAACAGCTCTGGCTGCTCCTGAACAGGGTTTCAAAAATATGCTGATGTGAGATGATCTGTGTAACCACACTTATTTCTGGGACAAATCATGGAATCACAGAGCAGTTTGGGTTAGAACAGGCCTTAAAGGCACCCACTCCCATGCCCTGCCATGGGCAGGGACACCTTCCACTATCCCAGGTTGCTCCAAGCCCTGTTGAACATGGCCTTGGACACTTCCAGGGATGGGACAGCTGCAGCTTCTCTGTGCCAGGGCATCACCACCCTCACAAAGAAGAGTTTCTTCCTAATATTCAGTCTACAGTGGGGCAACTATTCCAGCTGCGCAACTCCCAACTTGCATTTGTTTCCAAAACAACCCACAGCCCTTGGAGGGACTGTAAAGTCATCACTGGGGAAGTTGTTATAATTTCCTCTTTTTGAGGTGTTGAGTTCTCTCTGTGGGGAAGGGAGAAATATGTAAACGGGGGCAGAGCCTGTGCATCAGCAAACCAGGCTTTGTAGGGCCATGTGAATGTCTCAGCTCATATCTCCTTTCCCATCTGTGGCCGATTTCTTCAGGTCAATTTACCTGTCCCCACAGGGACCAGTTCTTTCACTCTCTGGAGTAGATTTGCCAAGAATGGGTAGTGCCAGACCCTCTGGAGAGCCCCTTGACACCAGTGCGATGGGAGGGAGCTACATGACTCACCAGGTGAATTCCAGAGGCTGAAGTTAATTCCCAGTATGAAATCTTCCCTCTTGCTTGGAAAGCTTTGGGCTCTTGTGGAGTGTTTTGCCTGCAAAGGGCTGAATGGATTTTACCCACTTGAATGTACTTGATTCGACAAATCAACACCTGCTCCACAAAGTCTCAGAGTGAGCCTCAACATGTGTTTTATTTTTGGTTGCAGAATGAGGGGGCCATTCAGTTCGAGCTGATTTTCAAGGATAAACTCAAGTGGGAAAATAATACTGTCTCATCTCAGAATTCCTGGGATGAATTCAGCACTAACCTCTATTAATGATTTAGCATAACCACTGAAAACATGGTAAACCAGATGCTGAAGAGAATCCAGGTGTCCTAGCTGACTTAAATATCCAGGCAAGAAATGTCCCTTGTGGTTTGAACATTTTGTCTTTTTATTGGTGGCAGGACACTGTAACCACAGTGGCTGCTGGGCTGAAAAATGATTGTGTGGAGATTGATTAGTTCATGTTTTTTTCTTCTTAAGATGAACCCAACTCATGATATGGCAGATCGGATTCCACTTTTTTTGTGTCTCAACAATACACCACTGGGAGAAAACTGGTGTGATATGAAAGGTGCCTTTGAAGCCTTAAGAGATCCCCACCCTCAACATCCTCCATACAGAAATCTGGAGAAATCTTGAAATCTGCCCCATTCTTGTTTCTTCATAGGAGTTTAGAGATTAAGGTAAGTGAAATCAATCTTTTAAAAGTTTTAAGCAGTACTCTGTAGACAGCCACAAATGAAGGAGTGTACAGTGTGAGTTCACAGAGTTCATGAAGTGTTTGCAATTCCCTTGTTGTCCCTGGAGTTTACACCAACTCAGGAGCCTGAACCTGAGGCCAGGTTTTAAAAGCTCGTGTGTGTGCAAAAAATAGTGCTTGTCTTTGACAGCTGGCTTGTCTTTCCAGTGGAAAGGAACTGCCATTTTAATACCCAGATATAGCAGATGTGAACTCTGACTATAGGCAGGGCAGCCTTGTGCTATCACAAGTTTTATTTCTGTGTTGTAAGTCAGGAGGAATTATGGAGGAGAGTGGGTTTTAAGACTGCCCAGAGCAGAAGCAGAACGCCTGGAGACACAAGAATATTGACAGATTGCAGTGATCTAGTGTCCCAAATAAAACTGGTGCTTCCTTTTCTCATGCACAGGGATTTTATTGCAAGTTGGTCTGATTTTCTTGCAAGACCTCTGCTGCAGTTTCCTTCTTGATTTCTTGCTGTGACATTCCCAGCTCCTGAAAAGCTTCAGAAATTAATTCACTGTAACAGAATCACAGAATGGTTTGGGTTGGAAGGGATCTTAAAACTCATCTTCTTCCAAACCCTGTCATGGGCAGGGACACTTTCCACTGTCCCAGGTTGCTTAAACCTGGCCTTGGACACTTCCAGGGTCAGGGCAGCCACAGCTTCTCTGGGCAACCTGTGCCAAGGCCTCCCCACACTCACAGCCAAGAATTTCTGTGATCTGGCATCCTTTCCTTTGGATGGGTGCATTTGGTCAGGATGTCCTGTTGAATAGGGTCATGATAACAATGGGAGTATTTCAGTTGGTTTTGTTTCTTTCAGGGGTAATTGGTTTTCTAGTAGGAAAACACTCTTCAAGTTGTATCATCCAGCAAAAATTTGGCTCTTCCAGCAAAACAGCTGAAAGAGAGTAGGTTTAAATTTGATATGGAGAAGAAATTGTGCACCTTCTTGCAGGGGTTTTCCTGTGTGTTATAGCACAGAACATTGCAGTCTGGCTTATTTGAAGGTAGAGAAAGATGTGCACACCTTCACTGACCATCTGTCCTAGAGAAGCTGGAACAACAGTTGCCTGCTGGTCTCATGTGGGACCCCAGCTCATCCCACAGGTGTTGTGAGGGGTTCCTGCTCTGTGCCTCACTCCAATATCATCCCCTGTATCACTTTGTACCAGTCCTGGGGCTGCTGGCCCCAAATCCAGAACACATTGCTCTGTGTGTGTGAGGTCCCTGAGATAACCTCTACAGCCTCTCCTCCCTCTCTGCCAAGTACTCATCCACCTCTGCTCCCTGTGGGACTAACCCAGGGAGCAGAACCAACCTGGTTATCCCTTTTCCAAGCATAAATCTCCCCTTACTGCTGTGACACCAGACATCAACAGCAGGGCCCTCTTTCAAGTTGCCTTTACAGAACAGGCTTGTGGTCCTGGATTTTGGGGGTCAAGTTGACAACAGAGAAGTAAGCACTTTGTCTGGGAAATCTCTAGGATTTACCCCTTCTGTCAGACCAATCAGAACTTCAAGCATTAAAAAGAAAATAAGCGTAGTGGTTGTTGGTGACTCCCCTCTGAGGGGAATGGAAGGTCCTATATGGACCTTCCCATATTGACCTGTATTGACTGGACCCATCCCACAGGGAAGTCTGCTGCCTCCCTGGGGCCTGGGTATGGGACATCTGCGAGGTTGTCTGAACTAATTCATCCCTCTGATTATTGTATGCTGCTGGTTGTCCAGGCTGGCAGTGATGAGGTTGAAAACAAGAGTAATTAAAAAGGAATTTAAGGAGCTTGTTCACTTGATTGATGGGGCAGGAATGCAGGTGGTTTTTCTGCTCAGTTCCTGTAGTGGCAGGGTTAAATAATGGAAAAAAAGAGGAGAATCCTCACTATTAATAAACGACTTAGAAGCTGGTGCCAACAGAAGAATATTGGGTCCTTTGGTCATGGGGCTACCTTTACCAAACCTGGCTTGATGGGCTCTGGTGGGCAGCACCTGTCTAACAAGGGCAAAGGGGTTTTAACCTATGAGTTGGCAGGACTCATTGAGAGGGCTTTAAACTAGGTTTGAAGGGGGAAGGGGATGGAACCACAGTCTCTCTGGGGGATATTGAGGGTGGTAAACATGAATCAAGGATGAGTTCAGCAACCCAGCTGAGGTGCATGTATTCTAATGCATAACAAATAGGAAGAGCTGGAAGTTTTGGTACATCAGGAGAGGTATGATATAGTTCCCATCACTGAAACATGGTGGGATGATTTGTATGATTGGAGTGTTGCACTGTATGGTTACACACTCTTCAGGAGAGACAGGAGAGGGAGAAGGGTTGGCCCTTCATATTAAAGAAAGTCTTGATGCCGTGGAACTTGAGGTTAAGGATGATCGAGTTGAGAGCCTATGAGTAACTGTCAGAGCAAACAAGACTGACATCCTGATTGGAATCTGTTATAGACCCCATGACCAGGAGGAAGAGGTGGATCTGTTGTTCTTTAAGCAGCTAGAGATTGTCTCCAGATCGGCTGCCCTAGTTCTTGTGGGATACTTTAACCTGCTGGNCAGATCGGCTGCCCTAGTTCTTGTGGGATACTTTAACCTGCTGGGAACTTAACACAGCA